>JANHFL010002705.1:125692-137465 GCA_032468155.1 Oxyrhabdium leporinum | reverse complement strand
CCCTCAGCCAAGGTTGTATCTGGGACCCTCAGTAATGTCGTTTCCATCCTAGGAATTGCTAGATATTTCATAGCATCCCAGAGCCTTTTCTTCTCAGCCCCCTAGAAAACAGAAGGACAAGGATTACAATTACCTGATGAAGAGCCTAAAATCAGACGTTAAGAAGATATAACTGGGAGGGGGGGATAGATTCCAATGGAGTGTGTCCAGGTTCAAACTTGTGCCATCATAATAGACTTCATTTTTGCACACTGAAGCAATTACCACATAAAAAAATCCATCGCAAATTTATTTTACATCACTATGCATATACTGGTAAACTGATTTCACTCAGAAGCAGTCTCAGTTTAAAACTCAAATTGAAAACAACAATAAGGGATCACAGAGAGTAATTTTGGAGTTGTATAAAAAAATTAGAGTGGGGAGTTGCAATTAAATGTAAAGAATAGAAAGGTACAATCTGAATTATGGAAAATTAAACATTACCAAATTGGTATTGTATGTTTATACCAGTAGTTTAAATATTATGCTTCAATAAATCATCCTTATCAAAAAATGCATGTAAGCATATACAAATACTAAATAATAATAAAAGATCCCTTTAGGTTTATTGAACGATTGAAATAAACATAAGAAATAAATTAAAGATGGAGGCTTTTATTTCGGATGGATGCATGAAGAGGACATGCATTTTATATAATCATGATTTTTCTAGATTAGGAAGCTAGTATCTGAAAGAGGAATCTTATCAGAACCTTGTCAGAATCTCTAACAGAAAATTATTGGCATCTTAACAAAGTACAGTTTCCAAGATTCTTCTGGAAAAAAATATGATTTTCAAAGTGGGGAGACTGATTCTCTGATATTCCACCCTGACTATTCCTTCTCTTTCCCTAATCACTCCCTCCCATTCTCCTAAGAGCAGGTTCTACCAAATATCTAAACTAACCCTTTTCAAAGAGCTGTTAAAAAAGAAGAAAAACCTGCAAGTTGTTCTTCTTTGCCCCAAAAATGTCAATTCTAGCAAGCAGCAAAAGTTACAACAATAAAAGCAACAAAAGAAGTAGAAACAAAATAAGGCTAATGATTTACTAGCAATTAATATTAAGAAAAGTGGGTATGAGGACTCTTTATTGTAAAAGAAAGACATTCAGAAATGTGTTATATTTAAGTTCAGAGCTATTTTGAATAACTTAATGCTTTGAACCACCCAAGCGTAAAAACCCAAATCAAAAAAGGCATGCATGTTTATTCAAAAGCAAGTCTCATTTGATTCATTGGGACTTATTCCTGGATATATTTGCAGTCTCATTCATCTTGTGCTTGTAGCAGTAAATTAACTTATCCATCATGTACTTTTGGTAGTAAATTAGTAATCAACTGCAGTCCAACTGCAGAATGAAAATTAACCAGTCTCTCCCATTATTTATTATTATTATTATTTTAAATTTATATACCGCCCCTATTCCGCAGACTCGGGGCGGTTCACAGCAAGTATAAAACATAAATATACAAATATACAAAATTTAAAATTTAAAATTTTCCTTTCTGTGTTGCACCACTCTTACTTCTCCCTTTCTTCTTTTTCTGATCCTCCTTTTTCTGTCCTCTATAATGCATAGATGTGTGTGTGTGTGCAAAGCCCCAAAGCCTCCTCCTCCCCACATCACTCATTAAAGATACAAGACTTGACCAAAGGTCTACAAATATAAAGGGTGACTTGAGATCTTCGGGCACAGATGAACCTTGATTTACTCTGTTCTAATCTTAGAAGATAAAGGCTGGTCACATGGGGCCCCAACAGGATGGATAGCTGGATGGAATTAAGCTAAACAAGACCAGCCTTCCATTTCTCCTGTCACCAGCCTGGAAAGGGATAATTCCATTGTAGCTGAGGAGCCAAGGAAAAACCCTTATGGAATTCCACACTGCTGCTTTGTAGAAGAAGCACCCTTGTACGTCTCTTCCTCCTTTAATTGCTGCAAATTGGCAGCTTGAATCTGAGCATTCCCACCAAGGAGAGGGCAATTTCTAAGCGGTTGACTTAGAGCCCAGACAGCTCTATACACCATACTGCGTGCCAATTCCAAATTCATCTCTTGTCTGCCCATTTGCCTGCTTTGTCTCCAACCTACTTTTTCCACTGCTTGCCTTCATAAAATGGATCAAAATATATTTTAGTTAGTGCTCTCCTTCCAAGCTGTGACATATGTCCTATTTTATTGTTTTATTCTGTATTCTGTAAAGATTCTGTAAACACTTCCTACGCCCCCAGTACCCCCAATACCACCACTTTCAGGCTGAGGAAACAGGTACAGCCTTGGCACTAAGAAAAAAACTAGGTTGCCCCCCAAAAGAAGTTTTAGTAGGGTAATATCATCCTAAATGAAGATTATGGAGACTTTATTTTAGAAGATACCAAATTTCAGATCAGCATCATGTCCTTGCATAGAATTCTGATCCAAAAATGATTCCCAAGTTGAGTTAAATTTGTTTCTAAAATATCTAATTTTGGACACGAGGACTACTCCTGCAATTTATTTTAGCCATTTTTCTCCAGAAGGAGCTAACTGTACACACTTTCCAGTAGGAAACATAAAGTATCCCTGAACCAGTTACCATGTATAAATATAGTTCAGTATTCGTGGAAAAATAAGGTTTAATATAAGGTAATATTTTTTATTTTTAAAAAAAGAAAAGTTGAAAAGGAAATTTAAAATTCTGCTATAAATAATTTTTCAAAAATGGCTGAGTTTCACAACATTGCACTAAGTATAAAAAAATGAACCAACCCAATCGTTACATTTCCAACCATTTTTAGAAAGTGAACTATTCATTTTAGCAATTGATAGTGGAGTAATATAACAGCTGTAAAAGCTCTTGCACTAGTTTTCTCTAAGTGTAATATTTGGTGTAAATTTAATATTTGTCTTCTCTTCAAATTCCCATTGCTATCTAACATTTATTGAAGTCCTTATCTATTTAAACATGCAGACTTTAACTTGTTCAGTTTCTGATTCATATTTCACCAACATCTTATAAGTAAGGCCCAGAAACTATTAGGGATTTTGTGATATAAAGATTTGAAATTCATTCAAGTCCCTCGGTGTTCTCCTTGGCTTTGTAGTTCTTTTAAAATACAGTACTGCTTATTTGAAGCTATTGAAATTAATAAGGTAGTTCTGGTCATTCCAAAAAGAAAATCTCAAAAGATTTCAAAACTTCTCCCTCCCTCCTCCCTCCCTCCCTCTCTCTTGCATTTGTTGTGCCCTACAAAGTCACCTTCAATGAGATAAGCTTCTCACCCTTATGGGTGGTATGTGTCTTCCTCAATCTCGAGTCCAATATTAGAGGCCTGGGAATTTGAGGGTTCTGTGAAGAATCTTAGCTGTTTCTAACACAGCAGTCTTCAGAACCGGGAGCTCTGATATTCCTGGGATACTACAATAAAAATAATCCTTTGATTGAATAACTGCAAGTACAGCATTATCAGCACATAATTTCCTCTTAAATTCTTGATGTGCCATCTTAATTTCTGAAATTTTGTCTTTTGCCAATGGTTCTAATGTGAATAAGAATAAGGAAGGAGATAGGATACAACTTTGTCTTGTCCCCATCATTATGATACCTTTGTGTAAAAAAAACACTTTCACTATTATCTAGATTCTCTGATTATACATTCTCTGATCCATGTGAGAAAGCTTGAGTTACAATTCATCATTTTCAGAGCTATAACTATGAAAGACCATTCTAAACTGTCAAAAGCTTTCTTTGTATCAAGGTAGATTATTTTTACCTACTTATTTTTATTTTATATTGTCAATAACATGCAAGATATTTGATATCTCAGGTATCTCTTCAAACAAATCAAGTCTAATGTTTTAATTCTTTAAAAAAATATATTCTCCTTCCAAGTAGTCCTACAAAAAGCTTGTAGTCTGCATTCAGTAAGGAAATAAGTCTACCTGATCTTTTTTGAGGCTTTGCTTAATTATGTAACTACCATATGCTATGTAACCTTGTGGCAAGATGGGCAGCAGGTAAATTTAAAAAATAAATAAATAAGAATAAATAAGAATATAGTAATAATATTTCTTAATTTTTTTAAATGAAAGGACAATTTCAACATAGAAACCTTCAACTTTGAACCAAACACTATTCTGAAGAATTCTCAGATGTGCAAGAAAATAAAATGACTATTTCACATCCGTTACTTTAGCAGAGAAGTTGTTTTATCAGCTGCAAAAATTCCTTGGTCATTTCTACAGTTGGACACATAGTTTTCAAAGGACAGAATTAATGATGTCTATAGATATTTAAAATTTTAGTGTCTACTACAAATGCAAACTATATTCCATTCCACTATCAAATAAAAACAGCTTCTTACGAAAACATCCAATTAGTTTTGATAAGACATAATTTATATTTATTAATTCATTAAACTGAATACTTCACAGCAGATTTTTAGAGTTGTTTTATCCACTGAAACTAGTTTTAAGATCTAGTGATAATTCTATATTTATCATCAAACCCTAGAAAGTATTTTTCAAGCTTTAGAAATTCAATGCTTTGATTCCTGTTCTATTGTACTACTGTATATTTTATACGCTTTAATATATACCTTGCTTTTAAAATCTCTAGTAGATTATTATGTATGAGTTACATAGCTAGATTTATTTTTGGGAAACTAAGCAGGATAGATACTTAGAAGAGACAAATCTATTCAAATAAACACAAGCAGCTTTTCATTGGCCAAAAGTAAGATAAATAAATAAATAACACCAATTTCAAACAGATGAAAGTTCTCAAACATGAAAAATTCATGTTGGACATTTATAACTATCATTATTTATTTGATAGTCTAGTTAAAATAAGATATAGTATTGGGGTTTAGGCATTTCATGTTTATTTTTTATTTTAAAAATATATACATTATGAGAGAATTCTGTATAATCCCGCAAATGTCATGCAATTTATCTTCCTTCATAGGACAGAGATACCTCAAAAATACCTCTTTTATAGAAATGTTGCTTCCTATGAATATAGTAATAATTTTATAAAAGAGAAACCCTCATCTGTGGTTGTTGATAATATTCAGCCTTTAATTTTCAATCTGTGTCTGAAAGAACTTTAATTAAGAATGCAACAGGATTTTGAAAGCTGGAACTGAGCTCTAAGTAAAGAGCACTTTTTCCTCATCTTTTGAGGAAATATCTTCATTTGCCAGACTCAAATCATCCAACAAATTTGCCCATTGCAACTGGCATAAGATTTAATATACCGTTAAATCTTGGTAAATCACAAAACTTTGCTGAGATTGAGGTCAATCTATTTTGTCAAAGGTCAAGAGGATTGTGAGGAAAGGATTTGAGTTCTTTCTGTATCATAGCAATGAATCACTTTCCTGTCAAAAGTGATTGTGATTCTCTGTGTTCCCAGACTGCAACTAATTCTCTCTAAGTTGTCTATTCACCTTTATCCGAACCTTGGTGTCCATTCAGAAGGGGAATGGGTTGGCCTGTAAAGCTCATTGTCATCATGTACTCAAGTCCTTATCTCAGCCCATGAGCTGAAGGTTGACCAAATGGCTTTGAGAATAAGAAAGAAACTGAGAGGTAGATGGCACAATTCAGAATGCACCTTGGCAAACAAGACTTATTGAATATGACAAAATCATGTTATCTTTCATGGTTGGAAGGAAAAACAAGGTCTTTAATGATTAGCATAAGGTCATTAGAGCCATCTAAATCTTGGGGAGGGGGGGGAATTCTGTTCCAAGGGTAGATGCAACAACAGAAAAGGCTCATTTCCTGGATCCTGCAATATAGCATTGTTTACTAGAAAGGAGATGGAGCATGTCTGCCCTGTCAAATTGGGTGGAATAAGCAGAAACAACTCAAGACAGGTGGCCCCACAGATGACCTGGCCTATGCTTTATAGTATTTATATTTTATAGATGACAAGTAATACTTTGAGAGGCTTCCAAATGCTCTTCAAAAGCAATGCTAGGTACTCAAACAGATGACCACAGAATGAGTGATAATACATAGAGCCTCTTCATCCAGAAGTGGGCGCAATTGATGCATGAGATAGATTTGTCCTAAGCCTTTCCTAGCTCTAGCTGCCTCCTGCTCCTAAAACAGGAGCTATGAGTCCAGGAAGACACCAAAATTGTTCACCAATTCTATCTAGAGGAATGTCCATTCAGAGTTAAAGATGGAAAAATCTTCAGATTTGCAGGAATAGTGTGTCACGGTTCCAAACCAAGCCAGCAAAAGAAGAGGCCACATTGTAAGCAGAACAGGTCTCTTTACTGGAGTCTCAGTTTGGCACGTGGTGAACAATAAAGTAAAAGGGTTTACTGGCTTCTGCTAGCCAGCTGGCTATACAGACTCAGCACACCCTGCCCTTCTGTTCCCAGTTGCTCCTGGCTGGCTCCAGTAAGTACTCTTTCTGGAGTACTGGCTCCAGAAAGTACTCTTCAGATCTGGATGGCTTCTGAACCAACCGCAGCTGGCTTGCCTTTCTGGCGCCTCTCCCAACATGAGTCCCATCACCTGACACCCATCTGTGCCTCCATGCATATAGTGCATGTTGCAGTAGTCAAAACTGTTATCACCAAAATATCAGTATGTATTGCCCGATCTGACCAGATCTGGAATGATATGCAATTTGCAATGATTTGCAATTTGCAAAGGAGTTCTTCACTGTAGCTGCCACCTATAAATCTTCTACTGATGATCAAGCAACTCTCTTAAATCATGGACTAGTTTTGTTTAGTGAGAATGCAAACCCAACCAAAAAAGGATGAATCTCAAATCCCAAGACTAATTTCTTATTGCCCCCACCCCCCAAAAAAGTCAGTCTTGACAGCGTTTAATTTTATTAGGTCTCTTTTGTGCAGCTCACTTTGAACTTAAGCAATGTTCAAGGGCACTGGTTGTCTTGTAAAGCCAGAGGTCTTCCCAAATTCTGAATAGCATGTTCCAGTGTTTTCATAATTCACACAGATGATGTTGAACAACTTGGCTGATGCAGTAAAAGCCCATGGAACGCCATAGGTCAGTAGTATTGTCAAACAATAATTCCTTGTCATTTTGTGGATAGTTGGATAGGAATGAGAAAAGAATTAGTAGGTCCACATGGTCTTTGTTCAGTGTCTAATACTAGCCAGCCAAAAATGCAGCTTCAGTAACCATCAAAGAAGATTAAGCAGCAAACTTTCTCCAATAGCTCTAGAAGTCAGGATCTCTGCCCTTATAATTTGTTACATTCTTATCTTAGAAGATTTGTTGTATTCCTGTTTTTTTTCATCATTATCATTTCTGCCTCTCTCTCCTCAGAAGATTCTCTTGAACCTAGCTCCCATAAAGACCTACAAGTCATTTTCCAGCAATTGGTGAGCTGTGATTGTAATACTCTCAACAAATACACTCATCTTTCTGGCTTATTGATGCAGAATGTATTGTTCTTCAAACTGTTTACTCTTTAACATGCTTTACATATTTAGGGTCATAATTCTACCACTACTTTGTCTCTTTCCTTTTCTAAAAAATTATAAAAACTGACAACCAGCCTCAATTTCACCATGTATGCCGAATATGAGAAATTGTACTAATATATATCCTTTGATGATTGGTTACAAGCTCAGAGAAACCAATCTATATAAATAACAAATAAAGGCAGTTGTCCTAGCACAGAACCTGCAATGTGATGAGGATGCTAGAAAACCAAATAATTGGAAGACAGACATTACATGCTTCCCAAGGTCATTATGGAAACTGGTGATCAAGCAAAGAGCTAAACTGCCAGGCTAAGCAATTATTCAAGCCCTTATATTCTGAGTTGACTTGGTTTCCTGTTTTCAGAAAGTTTTGCTGTTTTCCTTTAAAAATAAGAAAGAAAATTCATTTTATACCAGTCTTTCTTGCCTCTCTCCTGGACTCTTTCCTTCCCCAATAGACAAAAAAAATATACATGATTGAGAAGTTTAACTGTTTTATCAGTGGTTTGTCATATCATTCAAAAGGAAAAGGGTTAAATGGAAATAAAGCTGGAGAGTGCTAGTTACTGAAAGGAAAAAGAAGAAAGCTCTTTATCCTATAATTGGATTCATTCCCAGCAGCTTCAGGCTAAGGTGAACTTGAGTGGATGTGACAGGTCATGATCTGTGAATTGCTATCAGGCAACTGACCCAAACCAGATGGGTGTGCACAAGTGTAGTTCAATCCATTAGAGTGGATCAAACAGATTTAAGTGTGTGACAGGGTAGAGGTAAGGCCCAGGTACATTTACAGTTAAGTTGCTTTTCCTGAAGTGAAGATTAACTCTACGTCAGGTAGCTGTTTCAGGTCAGCGTTCCAAGCCTTCCACTGTCTATAGGAAAACATAGTTTGCAGGGTTAATATATAACTAGGGAACATGTGCCCTGTTGGGTTATCATTTCAAAGACACAGAATGCCCACAGCAACAACAGTGGGAGTGGCAGAAACTTCCAACTTCCTGCTGACTTGCCCACTGATTTTTCTTGTGGGAAGTGACAGGCATCAGAAATCTTCCTTCCTTCCTTCCTTCCTTCCTTCCTTCCTTCCTTCCTTCCTTCCTTCCTTCCTTCCTTCCTTCCTTCCTTCCCCCTGTTCCTCCCTGTCCTTCATCTCTTTCTTCCCTCCCTCCCTTAAATTTCTGCAGATTTCCCCATTTATTTTGCTTGTGGAAAGCTTGGAGGGAAAATGTCAGTAGGGAAGCCAGCAGGAAGTTATACATCCAAAGCCAGAAGGCAGGTAAGTAGCTGATGCTGGATGGGAGACAGAATAACGGTGTCAATGAGAAATAGTACATAGGGGTACACAAGAGGTGCATGTGGGTTGGAAAGGATGTGTCTGGGTGCACCAGAAATGCCACATGGGGAGGTGTTACATGGGTTGGTGCTATAAAGGTGGGAAGGATGCCCAAGTAGAAGATACTTCCACAGTAGAAGGATAGCATGGGTCAGGAAGGGTCTATGGGGGCATGCAAGAGGTACCTCATGGGTTGAGAAAGTGTACAGGAAAGGTATGGATTGGAGAGGGTGCATGGGGGGTGCACAAGAGGTGCCACACAGGTAAGAAAAGACACATGGGGATAGCAAAGGCCAGGGGAGCACATGGGGGTTGGTATGGTCCAGGAAGTATATGTGGGGTTCCTTCCTTCTTCTTCCTCCCTTTGTTTCTGTCTTCTTCCCCCCTTCCCTTGGCATGGAAGTGGCTCCTGCTGGGTGGGCGAGGGAGTAAGGAATTTCAGGACTGGCTGGGAAACTCATAACTGCATGACCACAGTAGTAGCACAGCAACAGTCAGTAGCATTTTACAAAATTTCATTTTCTTGGGAGCCATGGGTCCCAGATTTTAAGTACATTCAAGTTAGCCCATTTGAGGTACCTTAGTTCAAAAATTGTAGGGTTAGGGTTAGGGTTAGGGTTGTGGGTTATGCATTATGTCACCCAGTTACAAGTCATGACAATAAGAGTTTTAGTAGCGTTGGAAGGAAAATCCATCTGGTTCAGTTCCAAGCTGGTAGAAAGGCACTGGAAATAAAATGGAGGCTGAAAGCTGATTGGAAAGAAAGGTTCCATTTATTGATGAAGAAAAACCACCAACCACGTGTGATTTTGGGACAGCTGACAAAATGGAGTTGAGAGTGGGTGGGGTTTTATACCTTCTTTGGGTTTTGTATTTCAGCTTCCTGTTCCTGTACAAGAACATGTCCTTTAATATTCTGTTGGTTGTTGTCAGATTCCTATGGGTCATGGCTGGCTCTATAGGCAAAAGGGGAAATGCAAATTCTAGGTGCTTGTCTGAGCTAATTTTGTCAACTTTTTGTTTGTTGCTTATCTGAGTTTCTGTCTTGACCCAGTATTTCTGAATGGATTACCAAATCTGCATTTCTAAAAGCTGGCCTCCTTGGTTTCTGCTTGGGGCAGGGAAACTGGGGCTGATTTCTGCCTCCCTTAAGATTTTTTCCCATTTCTTCTTTAGGGGAAATATTCTCTCCTGCCCTTTTTTAATATTTCCCAAAATAGTTTATTTTTCTGGAGTGGGTGGGGGCTTTCCACAGTAGAATATGTTAATAGTAAGTTGAACTGAGCTGGTGACTTGCATTCATGAAGGAACCCACCCATCTTTATAATGCAATAAGCCTTCTACAATTTGCACACATACACAAATAGCCACATCCACACAGAGTAAATCAAACTGACTTCTAAAGGTTAATCCTTCCATTCATAGCTCAGTAAGAAAACTTCAGCCAAGTTGCATTTCAGCAAATGGTCACAGAAATATAAGCAGGCATAATGCCCGAGCAGACTTAAGAAATGAGCAGCTATTTTACAGATGGTTGGAAGAAGAAGTAAAGAAGTACCTAGGCAGTTCAGATAGTCCTTTCTTCACCCATCCATTACATGGTGGGGTTCATGGATTCAGTGTGGAACAAAAATTTCATTTTGCCCAGTGCTTTATAATTCATAAATTTGCACAATAGGCTTCATTAAGGGAATGGGAAGAAGTTGGAAGAATGATTGTTGCCTTTTAGCTTCTATTGTTTAAATACATTGCACTGCTTTCTTGTTTAATATCAGATATATTTTAGTGCACGCCTACCTAATGTGGTAATTTCTAAACCAATGAACAAATCTAACAATAATTATCACTTAGTATCTGCACTTTTCCAAATATTGCTATGCTTTCTAATAAAAATGTTTACAAAAAGCTCTATATTCACATCAAGGGTACACATAAGGGGAAATAATATACAAAAATGCATGTAAATTGCAAAACTATGTATAATAGGCAATTCTGCAACCAAATAATATATCTGAGGATGAAAGTGTAAAAAATATGTATGGATTAATATAAGATTTTTTTCTTCCTATTGCAATCTGTTATTAAAAGTATTGAAATAAACAACATTTTTTAAAAATGAGAAATTGGAAACTACATTTCTTCTAGTGAGAGATATTTTATGGTGGTCTTATACTGAAATAACAAAAGCCCAGTGGTGGGATTCAAAAATCTTTACTACCGGTTCTGTGGGCATGGCTTGGTGGGCGTGGCTTATTGGTCATGTGACTGGGTGGGCATGGCCTAGTGGACCTCCCCAAAACCCCCTGGGAGCCAAAATGGGTCACGGGGGGCCATGCTGCACCTCCCATGCCCCATTTTGGGCCTAGTGGGACTTCCTGCACTTACCTGGGAGCGAAAATGGGGCACATGGGGAACTCCAGGAAGGGGTGGGGCAGGCGAGACCAGCCAGAATCTTTCCTACCAGTTCGCCCGAACCTACCCAAACCAGCTGAATCCCACCACTGCAAAAGCCATGTTTAGATATTGTTGCTTATTTTCTGTCTATCAGAGTAGCATTTTATTCCCATAGTAGCCAATGAGATTCCTATAGAAGACACCAGAAGAGCATGATGAGTTTAGCAGCACCCAATGACTTAAGTTGTCCAGCATTTGATACCAAAGGGTTTAGTACCTCTGACATTGGAAATAATTGTATTTGTATTAGTAGCCATTATCTCTGTGAGAATTTCTTTGAGAGGGAAGAGGAGGAGCCAGGAGATTAGGCAATGGTTAGATAAAAGGCAGGTGAGCCCAGGGTTTCCTTCTGAGATGTTGCCATACTCCCATTCCTTATGTGACACAGTTGCCTTGACTATTGCCTAGTCTTCTTCTTCTTCTTCTTCTTCTTCTTCTTCTTCTTCTTCTTCTTCTTCTTCTTCTTCTTCTTCTTCTTCTTC
>JANHFL010002705.1:89220-106468 GCA_032468155.1 Oxyrhabdium leporinum | reverse complement strand
TCTATAGCTCCATAATAATCGGGTGTTGGACTGGGCTTTTCAAATAATATTTGCCTCTAACTTTTTAAAATATTTCTAGACAGGATGTTTTGATGGGAGACAGAGGGTAGGCCTTTTGGGGGAAGATACCCCAGTGTCTGGCACCAGTGTCATGTTCTATGTTCAGGCCCAGGTTCTGGTCAGCAGAGTTGAGAACTACCTGTATATTGTTATGTATATCTCTTTTAAAAAGAGGGCGAGAATTGACATAACAGGAATTAACTTTGCTGCCTTCTGCATACAAAATATACTTCCTGCTCATTCTTGCACCACATTTGGCTTCAATCACATATTAATGCTGTATTTGAGAAATTCTATCACGATTATCACTTGGGACACCATGTGGAATGCAGGGAGAACTGGCTGTAAGAGAACATTATAATCGCCTGGCAGATCATCTGCCGCCAGGAACATGATAAGTTGCTGAACTGTAAGCAGCCACAGCTTAAGAGACTCATGGAAAGATCAAATTGTAGGATCTGGCCTTTGCAGTCCCCAGAAATGCTACTGGCAAAAGACTAAAGCTCTGAAAAGGGATGTTTGTGCAAGACTGCTATCAATATGTAACACTATGTGCAAAGCCTAAGGCTGATTTGAATGCAGAAATGTGCTGCACAAATAAAGGCATGGAATTATTCACTATGCTGAATACTGAGAAAATAGATAAGAAAGTAGAATTTGGCTTTATAATAGGCCATCTCTGCCCCAAAGATATAGTTCAGTTCTTCAGCTTCAAAACAGCCTTTATTCTGGAAAATAAACTGACTGCCTATGAGAGGCAGGAGAGACAAAGAAGAGTTCACCCCATCTCTTCCTTCCAGGGCTGTCCACAGGGAAACATTTTTCTTTTCTAGGTCTGCAGATGAAACAGGGTTTTCAGAGAAGAAGAACAATTCATCTTCTGTGAACTGCTCCTCCATGAGTATGGCAAAAGCAAAAGGATTTCTCTCTCATGAGGGAAGTTTGCTAGCAGAATGAATGTTGATGCTTTCCAGCACGGCTGTCCAGAGCAGAAGTCCAAGACATCTGAAGGACAGCATGCTGGAGAAAGCTTCAGCGAAGGAGAAAAAGAGAAGTCCAGGGCAAAGGTTTTGACACCAATAAGGAAGGCATGCCATTCCCGCAAGAATAAACAGGTAGGGAAAGTGAATTTGCTGCAACTTGGCAAGTGGCCACACAGGCGAACAAATATGACAACAAAGTGACGTGGGATTTACGAGATGGAGTCATCAAACATCTTCAGAAAATAGAATCCTTCTTCCCCTTTGAGGCCAGCTGGTTGAAAACATGGACCGCCTGTCTTAAAGAGAGGCAGATATGCTCAATCTTTGTGAATATCTTAAAAAGTGCATTCACTGGGGAAGTGCAGATAAATTTTGGAAGCTCATGAACAGGATAGTAAGAGGAAATTGCAAATACAATGTGTCCAAACTCCAATAACGTACTGAGTCAATTAAAATCTTCCTTTTGCTACTAAATTAATAGTTCATGTAGGGCACACACGAAAAGAGGATTTCCTTTCTTTACTGGAGTCTCTTTTATTGCCATAGTAATGGGAGGCAAAGTATTATGAACCCAACTATATATTCTTACCTATAACCACTTCCTTCCCCCACAGGTAAGAATCTGAACCTATCTATCATCTTCTAGTGTCTATGCTAGTACACAATTGTAATGTTACCTTTCAAATTTTCATTCAGTAGAACTAGATCTTAAATACAGCTTCAGGGAGACTTCTAGTGAAGACAGGATGAGCTAGATTCCCTGACGGAGTGGGGACAATATTTATGGCGGAGATTGACAGCCGGATGGATTGTGGCTGGCAAAATCTTTCCAGGGAAAGGAGAGATTATGAGTTTGCCCACATGTACTCTGGATAGCTGCTCTTTGCAAGTAAGCTGCAGAAATCAAAGTTTTTTTCCAATCAGCTTATAACTGCAGCTGGAGTCAAGGGAGTCCATCTAAGGCCCCATTTGTAAAGTAGTCTATATGGATACAAAGCTTGACCAAGCCTCGTGTCTTAATCAGTTTTGGAATTGCTTTTTTTCAAAACTGCTTTTCAAATACAAAGAACCTTCAGAATGTCATGCTTTTGTCTCATTCACCGGGTGAGTGAAAGAAGTTTCAAGTATAAGTTCAACAACTCAGAATTTTTTAAACTTTTTGGAATACACAGCTGTTTATAGTTTTGATTTTGGAAACTTAAAAATGGGCTAAGTGTCCAGATGGATTTGAAGTAAGACACTGAAATTAATTAGAAGAATTATAATTAATATATACAGTATATCACAGAAGTGAGTACACTCCCTCACATTTTGTAAATATTTAAGTATATCTTTTCATATGACAACACTGAAGAAATGACTACAGTGTAAAGTAGTGAGTATACAGCTTGTATAACAGTGTAAATGTGCTGTCCCCCCAAAATAACACAACACACAGCCATTAATGTCTAAACTGCTGGCAACGAACGTGGGTACACCCCTAAGTGATAATGTCCAAATGGGGCCCAAAGTGTCAATATTTTGTGTGGCCACCATTATTTTCCAGCGCTGCCTTAACCCTCTTGGGCATGAAAAGATGTACTTAAATATTTACAAAATGTGAGGGGGTGTACTCACTTCTGTGACATACTGTAATTATAAGAATCTTTCCCGTGGGAAATTGCTGTTGCTTGGATTACTTAGGAAATATAATGATAAGATAGGACTTTGAAGGTTTGACACTGGAGCGAACTAGAAGGAATGAAAGATCACAATTAAAGGAAAAGAAATTAATGAGAACGTAGAATGGAGCAATACTTTAACACTGGACATTTTGAAGGGTATTTATGAACAATGAACTCAGAAGTTGATTTTAACAATGTCTGTCATCATAGATGATGTGTAAACAAATACAGTACTGAAATTGATTTCAGTGTGGATTTAAAAATGACAAGCTATAAGAATGACATGGAAAAGCTCAGACAGCACCCAAGACTCCACTAGTATTTGTCCTATACCCTCAGTATTGAGGACGTAACCAAGAATTCATTAAGTCATTCTGCTATTTTTCTATTTTCTTCTGACACAGGTTATTTTTTCCTGTTCTTTGCCATGTGCTTCTCTATATACTTTTCTATATACTTTATGGACCATATTTTGCTATGTTTATCACCACTCCTCCTCTTTTTCTATTTTAGGTATATAACACAAAGCATCAACTTACTGGATCGAAGACCAACATCCTACAAAGGAGATGAACGGCTTCATGTGTAGCTTGGCTGGATAATGTATACAGGACAGGAAGGGATGGCTGTGAAAAGAAAGAGAAAAAGCACTGAGCATCATAGGAATAATTGAGATGCTAAAATGCAACGCTGTCTTTTCAGAATCATGGCTAAAATTACTGAATACATTCTGTTCACTTTTTTTTTTAATGATTTTTTAAAAACTGTTTTGGAAATGAAAGAAGAGGAGATGTTAGTCTAGCAAGCTCTTCCAGCAAAACAGGTTAGGTTAAGTCCAGCAAGCTCTACCAGGGGAGCAGATTAAAAATAAAACTTAACTGTTCTATTTTTGGGGAATTTAAATTCATTTTATATTTATAACTGTTATATGTTGTTTTATCTTGATTTAAGCCAGTCAGTCTCTTGAACCACAAAATGGTCAGCAAACAAATTTCATAAATAAAAATTAAAAAACAAATTCCTAACATAGACCTGAGATGAAGAGAGTGGATGGGGAAGCATTATGGACAGGGGCCCTCTCTCCTCTCCAACTGTTTGACCCTATGACACTCACTGACTTAGTTGTTCCTAAGTAAGTGTATAGAGAGATTAAGGCCTTAAAGGCCTTAATGAACTTTACATTAGAATAAAGAGAGAGAGAAAATGACATCTAAAATTCAAAAGGAATGTTCATAACTAAAAACAGACCTAACCTCTTTATGCAAATGTAAAAGCTGCCTTTTTTTTTTGTTAGAAAAAGAAGAAAGCATATTAAAATATATTGAGTTTAGAAGCTGGATGTTCTCCCTCACTTCCTACACTATTATTTTCTTAGTGTGGTGCTTCTATAAAAACCCTGCTTTCCTATGCAAATTCTAAAAAGAAAAGCATTATAGATTTAACACGTGCACGAGTTGGGAAAAACCATCAGAGGCAAGAAAGAAATGATTACATAATTTTTTTCTCCTATTATTGGCAGATGATTAATTGTTATTGATATGTGGGAGGAATATCTTATACCTAACCAAGAACCAACACATATTCAGTTTTGAAATAAAACCAAGCAATTAAGCTTTTGCCTTATCTATTTATGTAACAATATTAACAGAAAAGGTTAGATACTAGTTAGCATTACAGAACAGAGCAAATATTTATAACAGGCTTCACAGGATGCTTTCCATATAAATAAGGACACCATGGCTAATTTCTTAGTGAGAATGAATATTCTGGAAGGATGATAGTAGGATCTCATCAGGTTTCAGAAATACTACAGTTGTTCTATACCAGTTCTATGTCATATGAAGTTGTGTTAGGCCAAGACTGTTGATTGTGACTAAGAATACAGTAAATCTTTATTGGTATTACTTTTTAAATTGGAAAATCCATGAGCTCATTTAAGGCTATGTTTCTAGGAATTACAAATCTGACCAGCTTCTACAAGGTGATTATAACAAGACCTTAACTTCCACAAAAAAAAAAAAAAAAGAGCATGACATATTAAGTATTAGTTCTGCATAGCTGAGATAAATTGCTTTGTGATTGTCCCAGTATAAATCCCAATCCGGGATTGCTCTTAGACTGAAAATTAAAAGCTGTCATCACATAACTAAAAGGCTTTGGCATTACCAAATTCTCCAAGTTAGAAAATAATCCCTCTACCTGTTTATGAGGACCCCTGAGTATGTGAGCCTTGGCGCCTTCACAAGCTGTCCTCATTGCTTCCAGTGACGGTGTCCCCAAAAGATCTGTGATCAAATCCAACTGTAGAAACGGAAAAAATAAACCAGCACTCCAATTTTATTTTATACTGAGATAACATCCGCCAGTACAAAAGTATGACTACCCGGTCTGTTTCCTCACTATGTTTAGGCATTCTTAGAAACTGGGCAAGTGCACATCTGTGTGTGCATGCGTGTGTAGCTTTTATATACAGGTAGTCCTTGATTTACGAGCACAATTGAGCCCAAAATTTCTGTTGCTAGGCAAGACAGTTGTTACGTTTTGCCCCATTTTACACCCTTTCTAATCGCAGTTGTTAAGTGAACCACTGCAGTTGTTAAGTGAATGTGGCTTCCCCGCTGACTTTGCTTTTCAGAAAGTCGCAAAAGGGGATCGCATGACACCTGGGATACTGCAACCGTCATAAGTATGAGCCGGTTGCCAAGCATCCGAATTTTGATCATGTAACCGGGGTGGGGGGGTGCGGCTATGGTCATCAATATGAAAAACGGTCGTGTCACTTTTTTCAGTGCTGTTTTAACTTCAAACAGTCACTAAACAAATAGCTGTAAGTCGAAGACTACCTGTAATAGCTTCTGACCTAAGTAATACAATCTCTCTACACAGAAGCAACAAATGCAACAAAACCACAAAGATAATAGTAAAAGCAGCAGACAAACAAATAATTTTAAATATTATTAAAAACTCAAAAGATCACAACAAATGTCACACTTTATGCTGCCCTTAAGACGATTTGGAACCTGCAGTTAGTCCAGAATGCAGCAGCAAGACTAGTATAGACTGATCCGCTCTGATGCCCTCGTGACCAACTGACTCCAAGTGCAATTTAAGATGCTAAGGGTCACCTTCAAAGCCCTTCATGGCCCAGGTCCAAAATGTTTGTAGGCCCATCGCTGCCTATCCAGCAAAACCATGATTGGCATGCATCAGTTCCCAAGCGGTGTCATCCGATGGAACCTAGGAGATTTGTCCTCGGTGTCACCATGACGGCCCTGTGCAAAAGCATCTCCTCAAAAGGACATTGAAGATCCATTTCTCCCTAGGTTCTGAGTCAGGACAGCACATCCACCTTTACAAGTGAGCTGTCTCTGGTGCGGGATGTGTTTCTATGGATTTCTATTTACCTTTTATGTTTTCAACCTTCCGTTAGCCGCTTAAAATTGCATCCCAAGTGGACAGCTATGTAAGCCCTATATCAATAATAAATAAATAAAGGCGTACAAATGTGTCTACTGAGAAAACTCTGGGCATTAGCATTGAATAATACAGGCGGTCCTTGACTTAGACATACAACTAGGCCCAAATGAGGGTCAAAAGTCATGCCAGTCATTAAGCAGGTCATTATGTGACTGATCGGATTTGATGACGTTATTTTGTGGTAGTCGTTAAGCGAATGCGGCCGTTAAATGAATGCTGCTGTCAGGAAGCGAACCTATCATTCTTTTTGCCAAAACCCAAAGGTAAACACTGGTTTCTGGCAAAAAAACCCCATCAATCATGATCATGTGACCCTGGGATGCTGCCAATGGCTGTAAATGTAGGCTAGGTGCCAATTGCCCCAAATGAGATGGGGGGAGGGTGGACGTCTGGATTTCAAATCCAGGTCATAAATAACTTTTGGGGGGGTTTGTTTTGACTTCAAACATTCGGTAAGTGAGGACTACAGGTATCTTTTCTCTAATAACCACTTGCCTCTCACTTAGAAGACAGGATTTCAGACTCTGAAGACTACGGGCAGTCCTCGATTGAGCCCAAAAGTTCTGTTATTAAGTGAGACATTTGTTAAGCCAGTTTTACCCCATTTTACGACCTTCTTTGCCACAGTTGTGAAGTGAACTGCTGCAGTTGATAAGTTAGTAATATAGTTGTTAAGTGAGTCTGGCTTCCCCATTGACTCTGCTTGTCAGAAGGTCGCAAAATGGGATCACATGAGCCCAGGACACTGCAACCGTCATAAATATGAGTCAGTTGCCAAGCGTCTGAATTTTGATCACATGACCATGGGGATGCTGCAATGGTTGTAAGTGTGAAAAATGGTCATAAGTCACATTTTTCAGTGCCTTTGTAACTTTGAATGGTCACTAAATGAACTGTTGTAAGTCGAGGCGGGCAACCTTGTTTAGTTATTCTAAAAGCCTGGAGAATTCTGACAATTGTAGATTCAAATCCCTGATCCTTTCAATGAACCGTATTTCCAAGAAATTTAATGTGACGAGGCCACAGTGGAATATATGTAGATCAATTTAAGATCATTAGGATAAATAAAGCTTACATGGACCCATCCAAATATAACAGAAAACTGGAGACAAAAAATCAGCAGTCAGGCACTGAGCTTTGATTCTATATGGCTATATGTTGTTCATTGGAAAAGACTTTACAAAGTCTCTTGGCCTTGTTTAGTCAAGATGCCTTGAAAGAGCTCCTGACAGAGCTGTTGTCAGATACTAAGAATGGCACTACAGAAATCTTAAAATTGCTTTTCTCTTTCCTTGGAAGTTATCTAAGTCCTGAGATTTCAGAAATACCTTTTGCCTTGTGTCACATTTTTACAAGGTACTGTGTAGGTTCTGTGTTTTTCTTTTTAAGAAATAAATATTGCCACTTCCCTACCCCCCCAAAATAGTACTGTACACCACTAGAAAATATATTGAAGTTTGCATTAGCAAAAAAAAGTAGAAACAGTGTAGATCTGTATCAGTAGCAGAAAGGGTCTGTACTTTGGAAGATTTTTAGCTATTAGAAATCATATATCTGATGAAAGACAATTGTACTTTTGGTTTTCATCTTCTGTACTGCATTTTTATGTAATTTTAGGCAACTTTCACTAAAGTTATAAGAAAATTTAAAAGCTTTGATTACAATGCATTATGACTTGGTCTCTTCTGCTTCAGAGTAGATATTGCATTTTCTCACTAAAATTGTTACCAAATTAAGAAGTTAAGTGAACTCTAAGCTTGTATACACAATATAGATTGTGTATACATTTGATGAGGAAATACAATGAAATATGATTGTCTTTCAGTTTCTGTACATTGGCATAAGCAAGATAATTTAAAAATCCAGTACACTAGAATCTAAATTGTAGGAAATTATGTAAAACCAGGAATCAGGAAATACTAGACAGACAATTATATCAAAAGTTTCTACAGTATGCTGTAGCAAAATGTTCCAAGTAAATCCATAGCCAGAGCAAGATCTTCAAAACTTTAATGATGGCTTCTTAATTAAAAATGTATATATCATACTGTATACAAAGTTAGTAATAGCCTAAAGAAGGAAACTTACAGTCCATCATACACATGTGATTCCTATCATAATGTCACCTGATTTTATGTACTTTTTTGTTTTGCTTTTTTAACTGATAGATGAGTCAAGCTGATGTCTGCACAGTATTAATTCACAATAATGGCTTTTGGCTGTTTCATCTCTGTAGCTAACTGATATTCTAAGAATTAGAAGACTGGAAAATTTTCTGCCAATATACAAGAGTCAATTTACTGGAAATGCTATTGTAAGGCACTGTACTGCAAAATAACAATGTGCATGCAAACTAATAAAATGTGAAGCTTCAATATATGATTATTTTGTTTGGTGTATAGTCAGAAAAATTTAAAAAGGCACCCAAGGATACAAAAGAAAGTTGTTGTTTCAAATAACTCTATATTTGTTTTCTAGATAACTTTCACCCAATACATCACTCTTGTAACCCCAGATTAATTCAGGTGCATTCCCATGCATTCTTGTTTATGTATATATTTAATTCATCATAATTGAATCAGACTCTCACCACTTTACAATAATTCAATGGGTTGTATTTCTAAGCAGACATCTCATAGGCTTGCATTTCTAGGTCAATGAAACCAATTAATCTGATAGGTAATAACCAACAATATGGTATGTTATATATAATTCTGAAATTTCCCAAAGTAAATAACATTTCTGATCTTTTATTACCCTCTACTCATATTTAATGTTCAACAATCGCTGTAGATTAAAGCTTTTGCAATACCACCATCAATAATTCTTTTCCATTCTTATTTATTTGAACTATACAGTTTCAATATCATTTAATTCTACCCTTCTCTTAACACATGCACAGTTGACTATACTACAACATATAAAATTTATGTATTTTTGTATGAATAAAATTATTTATTTATACTACAAACATAGAAAATTTAAAACAGAAGAATCAGTCATCTTTCCTTCACTAGACAATGCATCCTCAAAATCCGTAACTTATATAACTCTCCCATAACCAATAAAAAACCCACATTGAACCCTACCATACATTATTTTTTAATGAACATGCTCCTGTCCCAAAGCATATCACCAACAGCATTCCAGTTGTATATACTGGATTCCCATCAATCTGCAGACTTTTTCTTTTTCCAATTTCAGCCAAGAAAGGAAGAAGTAGAACAGGAAAGAGATGGTACAGCAGTGAAAAGTAGGCCTCTACAGGGGCAATAGGGAGAAAGAGAGAAATGAAGGGGGTGAAGGACATTGTAGTGGGTGGTTTGGTTTGGAGTAATTCAACACAGTTCCCAAAGAATAAGTAATACAGCTCTGATTGAAAGTTTCCTCCAAACTTTTCATGTGTAACTGTTCTTTCTCTAAAGATGTGCCATGCAGCTCATATTCAGAAACTCTTCCTACAATTCTTTATTGTGTTCTGATTCTACTCAAGACCTTTGGTATATTGTGACCAAAATACCACTGCCATTTTCTACAAAGCCTGCTGAAACTGCTTTATCTGAAAAGCTCCTGTTTCAAAAAAAGGAATAGTGAAGACAATAGAGGAGAAAAGAGTGTTGTTTTTTTGGCATATATACTGTAAACCATAATGGACTCAGTAAACTTTTCAGCCAGTGGGTAGCACCATACAATCTTATAGAGTGATGCTGGCACCAAAATGTAAAATTAAAAATAACCAAGGCTTATATGATTCGATTAGTTACTTGGAGAACTATGCACTGCTACTCAAAAGCTATTGTCAAAATTTTGTCCTTAACAGAATTAATTTGTAAAAGAGAAATAAGTTGCCAAACTGTACCTAGGATAAAGACCAGTATTCCCACTCCATTAGAAGATAGAGATAGGTGAGGGACTGATATATTGCTCAAGTAACAGCAAATAAACAGCGAACTTTCAAAGAACTGCACTACACTTGACTAGGCTTCTTATTACCAAACAGCCCAGTGTCTCTCTTTTTAAGTCCTTTGGCTTCAGGTCTGGCCTTTTAGAAAAAAAAATGTTTTCTTCAGACATTTCATTACTAAATAGGTAACTTCATCAGTGTCAGATACAAACCTCCCATGGAAAATAGCCTAAAAGGTGGGGGGGATATGATATGGCCCGTGATCGTGGATGCACACTCAGACTGAATAAATATCAGCACATCATGGAAAACCTCAAGGAGCAGCTTGAACAGACCATCACTCTTGAGCACCTTGAAAGCCTGAACTAGCACATATGAGGTTACCTAGTTTGGTAGTGAAACATCTGCAAGAAAACCACCAAGGTCAGAGAGCACCAAGGACCCCACAGTTCAACCCTGACCTACAAATATTATCTTCTATCAATACTTCACTTTATATTAATTGGTGACAACATCATTATTTGACATCTGAGGAACAATTGTCACCATATAGGTGGCACAGTTTTCACAGCAGTAACATTTGAAAGACAGAGAAAGCAAATTCAGTGGAAAAAATGACATGGGTGCCACAGATTAAATCGATCCAATTTCATACTTTCAACTTAAAGTAAATTCTTCTGTCATTCTGAATTGTTGAGAAACCAGAGCACTGCTGCCAGAACAGCACATACCCAACCTTTCTGCTCTCTTGTATGGATGCTAGTTTTCAGGAAATGCTTGTATCTAACTGATAGCTGCAGTCACCACTGATAGTACTCTTTCCATGTTCATAAATGTACTCGGTAGCATTTACATACCATTTCACTCTCCAATATAAATTCAAGCAGAGATAATATGCATAGAAATAATAGAATAACAGAATTGGAAGGAACCTTGGAGGTCTTCTAATCCAACCCCCTGCTCAAACAGAAATAGGTATAGGGTTTGGTATGGTTGTCCAACCCCTTCTTAAAAACTTTCAGTTTTTAAAAGTTTAATAAATTTTTGCTTAAGTGGGAATCAATTCAAAGAATTCTGGCAGTTAAAAATTATGGACGTTTATTCGTTCGTTCGAACATTCATCCAACTTGTATTTGACTTTTCTATTCAAGCAATACTTGTATACCTTTCCACCAATATAAAATATGAGTCTCCTCCAACTCCTACCTGACAAAGGGAGTTTTTATAAGGAATATAATTAATCATCTCAAGAATATACATGATTTTTGCAAGAAAATCACTTTTCTCAGTCTTCAGAATGTGAAGAAATGCCCCTTCTCGCAGTCTTTCCTCTAGAGTAACCTTTAATTGCAAACATAGATACAAATTGAACTGTGCCTGCAGCCTCTGAACAACGGGTAACCCATGATCTGCAGATCCTGTGTCTTGCTGAGTCTTTTTTTCTAGGAAATCCCACCCATTCTTCTCACTGCTTGTCTGCAAGGAGCTCAGTGGAAAGAAGGCTAAGATTTTCAGAACTGATCTAAGCCAATGGTATCACTGATCTTATCTTCTCTACTTTCAAATTTTCAATACCTCCAAATCTGTTTTTTACACTAATTGGGGCTTTTATCCAGGGGAGGGGGGAATCTAGCACCATCAATAATTATAAATCATTATATGTTCAAGAGAAATATAAAATGATGCTATATTTTTTAAAAATTGTAATGTAATGAAATTAATAAAACAATAATGTACATCTGCCCAGCAATATCAATCCTTATTTACTTCACATAAATGGTTGTTTTTTTGCAAGTCTTTGGCTACAGCTGGCCCCTTCAGATTAGGCTGGCTTGACTGCACCTTTAAGATGTCATATTTTAGCCATTTTGGTATATAAGCATAATGTTCCTCTTCCTTAGAGTTTTGTCATTTGCCTCTTTCTGGTGCCTTTTCCTATAATGAGCCACAGCAGAAAGCAGACTGCAGTCCCCATCTGTATGCAAAGCAACTCAGCTTGCTGTTCAGAAACTCCTTTTTCCTCTCTCCCAATCATCAGCATTCAATTGTCCTCCCATCAGTTCCAATCATTCTTTTTCACCAGCAGCAGCTCATCCACTTTTCCAGGTTAGCAAACTCCATTAGTCTTAAGAAATACATGGGTAGCTGCAAACAGGCTACTGAAGAAATTCATCTTCCTCTGTCCACACCAGATAGTTAAAGGAGGGAAAAAAAGGGAAATGTCACTAAAACAAACTGAGGTGACGGAAACAAAAGCAAAATCTCATTCACCGTCAGCTTTAAAAATAATTAATCAGACAAAGCAAAACATCAGAATGACAGCTTCCTCCCTAAGTCGCATGTGAAGAGTTACACAACATAGGAAGCATACTAAATTTTCAGTAATTTTCCAGTTAAATACAATTGATGCTGAAGACCTTCACATTTCTGAAGCACTGTTGCATTCATTTTTTTTCCCTGCCCCTCGCAATTGTTTTGTTACTAAACCCAATACAGTATTCAGTTTGTTTGTTATATAATCCAATTCCATACACCAATGAATAGCATTATAATTTCAAGTGGGGGGAAAGGAATTTAAAGTTCATCTGTGCTCATGCAGACTACAGGTTGCTTTTCCCTAAAATCATGACCTTATTGTCAAAAAAGAAAAATGGAGAAAATCATGAAATTCCTGACATATACTGTATGCTTTCCTCACTTTTTTCCCCAGAGTAATGTCTACTGATAGAACTGCATAGTAGCCTAAGTGGTGAAGACTCTTACCTTCCACTCAGAAGGTTGAGAGTTCAATACTAGGTAGCAACAGATGTTTCCTAGGACAGTGGTCCCCAATATTTTGGGCACCAGGGACCAGGTCCATGGAGAGGTTTTTCCACAGATCGGAGGAGGAATGGTTTCACATGCTGCCTGCATCACGCAGATGGGGCTTCACTTGTTTGTGCAGCCCAGTTACTGACATGCTGTGGATCGATGCCAGTTCATGGACTGGGGGTTGGGGATCCCTGTCCTAGGACACAAAGAAAAAAAAATCCTGCAAACTCTGTTTGGCTTCAGAAAGGGCATCCGGCCAGTAAATGCTCAGCTCCATGCCATCATCCTGACTCTACCCCAAATTAAGGGATTACAGTTCTAAATAGGAAGTTTTAATATCTAGCAATACTACTAGATTAGAATATATCTCACTGTATAATGCTTAGTAAAACAAGCAATAAAAATAATCTGAAAAAATGATGGTAAAGTGAGAGGGAAATAGTAACAAATGGTCATAGGAACTATGGTACCATGTGCTTCTTAGGTAAACCTGATGTTACAACACAAAGAATCTGGCATTCATTTTCCAACAAAATGAAATGATACAACAAACTTGGAGAAACTAGCAAATTCATTTTTGTCAATTTATCAGTGTTCAAGTGCAACATGAAGGAGATTTCAGGAAGAAGTAGCTAAGGGCCAAAGGTTATACAGGTAATCTTCAATTTACAGGTTGCTGCAGTATGGTTATGCCTGTCTGAATAATGTTCTCACACAGCCCATTTTGTGGGAGGTTGGGTTGTTATTTTAGTAACAGAGCACTTGGTTAATGTTGATTGTTAGATTTGCATTTTTAATTTGCCATCATCTCCTCTTCTGGTGAGAATATCCAATAAGCATAGCATGTTTTCTTTTTCCTCTGTGAATTTTATTCCTTTGTATATGTGTCTTCTCTAGTTGCTCCTTTTTTATTTTGATATAGGCCTTGTCTACATACCAGTCATACTTTTGGCTTAGAGTGTGTCAATTTTTTCAACTTTCAATTTCCAAACATTCTGGGTGCTCAAAAGTTGTGACATGCCTTGGGGATTGTAAATATATTTTGGTTTCTTTAATATAATTTATGTCAGTACTATAATTTCTAGCTATTACGTTACAATCTCTGCTAAGAATCCTGAGAGTGGTGACCCCATGGTGTTCCTCTGATTTGTGATATATCTGTCCATCTGCCCACTACCTGAAAACAGGTAGTGAAGCAGAAGTTGATGAGGGTTTTTCAATCTTAATGTATTTGGTTCAATTGAGTTTGCTGTATAGTACCCCTACCATGGTTTCTTTCACTAGTTCTGGATCTATGGATGTGAAGAGTGCTGTTACATTGAATGAAGACAATTTCACTTTCTTCTATTTTTATTTTCTGGAGGCACTGTATTGAAGAATTGCTAGAATATTCACTCCCATTGGCTGGGCACCCCTGCCCAACAACTAATCAGGGCAGGCTGGCTCCGACAACTTCTGGTAGTTCCACAATATATCAGGACACTTCTGTCTTTAGCAGAGCCCAGCTATTTTGTTTTGAATAACTGATTTTATATCATACAATAGAGGACTATTTCTTCATTCCTGTCAAGGTTTATCTTAATCCAGGCTAGTAAAGAAAATTTATCTAACAAGTTCAGGAATAATAGCTTGTTAAATTGTTCCAGAAGTTTGCAAGGAAGGTTTATCAAAACTACTTAAAACAAGTGCATTCCAATTAAAAGAAATACATTGTATCAGCTCATTGAAATGCTATCAGTTATTATACATCAAAGCAGCCTGCATACTAATAAGGATATACTTTTATTCAAAGGACCTTGGATCTGCCAATCTATTAACTTTTGCTCTTCTTGGGCTTCAAATTATCAATATTATTTACAGTAAGTGGGCCAGTGGCCAAGGAAGTTGAAAGTTGAGAAGGCTACTCAATACGTTTATCTAGCAGTAAATCCTATTTAATATTATAGAATTTGCTTCTGTGTAGATATGTGCAGGATTAGATTGTGAGCCACTCAGAGTTGGTTTGGAGTTAGGCAGCACTGAAATCAAATGAAGTAAATAATAAATATAATTTATAATGTCAAGAATGAAGTTCTAGAATAAAATATTGTATTATATTTGAAAACATGTAAGTAACATGGTGGCCTAGTGGTCAAGACTTTGCCTCCCATTCAAAAGGTTGAGAATTCAATCCTAGGTAGTGGCAGATGTGTCTCGCTTAGGACACAGAGAAAATATCTACCCCAAACTCTGTGTAGGCATCAGGAAGGGCATCTGGCCAGTAAACACTCAGCTCCATTCAGTTGCCCCAACTCTACCCTGAATTAAGAGATTTACAGAGTCATAAAAAGAAAAAAAAAGATATGAAAACATACTGCATATTTGATTGATTGGGTACCATCAAGTCAGTGTTGACTCTTAGAAAGCACATGATTATGTAACTTACTACTTACTTAGTAAGTCCCTAACTTACTACTTCAGGTCTTCCAACAGTGCACCTATCACCACTAAATTGAATCCATCCACCTTGCTGCTGGTCATCATCTTCTCTTTCTTTCCACACTAAATGTCAACATTCCAAGTAATACACCCATAGCAAACAGAACCCGGAGGCAGATAGATTCCTCAAAGAACAGTTATTTGGAGATATCATATTGGCACAAACTGGTGAAAACCAACTCTGAGAGTTCCCATGGTTTTCACCTAATTAAAAAGTAAAAGTTTCTCTTTCCCCAAAACAATGTCACATTGTCCAATCTAGGTGCTAGCTGGTTGCCTGGTTACTTCTCTCCTCCTCCTCTCTCCAGCCAGCTGTTGGAATGTCCTTGGTTCATAGGAGAAACTATTGTTTTGACTACAAAAGCCCAGCTATCTCAATTCCCCCCTCCCTATCCCTCAGCTCCAATGTGACAACACTGAAGCCTAAAAAATGGCCTCGGTGAGGCCAGCTTCAGGGTTGACACTAAATATGTTGGTTCTATTGCTCTGCTTTACTTGGGCTCTTAGAAGGCTGTAGGCCTAATTATTGCACTCAGTGAAATGGAAGAGGCATTTCAATTTTACATTTATAGCATGATTGCTCCATATTATTAGCTGTCATCATTTTTTATTTCAATTTGATGATGCATAGGTTTAGGCTAGTCAGAGGCATGCGGAATAGAGGGAGTTAAATGATGAAAGCTCCACTGCTTTTGTCCATGCATTGTGTGTATAGTCTACTAAAGAGGAGGTCATGTTGCAATAGCTTGATGCTGCTTTTGTAATTTTAACAAAAGCCTACAAGCTTCTAGACTTCTTCCTAGGTTACCCCACAAACAAGAAGAAATATTTAAGCTAGCTTCCGTGAAGTGTACTAACATACTAACAAAACTGATAGTTGAGTGTATCATTTGAAGTTGGTTTTTTTTTTACAAAACTCCCTTTGGTAAAGAAAGTTGAAATAAGGCTTGATCTGATATCCTAAATCAGAATACAACTTAAGACCAAAGGAGTCCCAAGTAACCAGTAGTCACACAGCCAACTTCCTCTTATTCTAAACTTATTTCACATAGTCAAAGGGACAACTATTCATGGAAGTACCACCAACAGTCAGCTTTTAATCAGCTGATACAATTTTATAAAACCTCTATGTTCTCCTCTTACAACTGAGTCAAGCAAAATGCACTGACATTTGTCATGCCTCAAAGACCATCACACTTCTTAAACAGAAATATAAACCATATTAATAGGAGATGGATATTTCTCTGCTGATGGAATATTACAGCAGTCTAGCAATATCTTTCAGCTAATAGTCTGAGTTGCTCTGATGACTCAAAGGGGTGTTATATAAAAACTAAATAATACATACAGCATATACAATTCCATTCCCCTGAGGCAGCATTTAAAATTATTACAATTTATATAACTTGGGTGAATAGATAGAGGATGTTTAAAATGAATAATTGAAAAGAATCTATAAAATGAGGCAATATGGCCTACTGCTATGTTTTTAAGACTGAATATTTTCAAAAATGCAAGGTTTTCTCTTTTTTATTTTTTTTCTTTCTTTTAATATGCTGGGAACAAAGTAGTATGCTTTTGAAATTGCCTGGGTAAGCTTCCAGCAATCTTTACTTAATGAATGTTCTGCCTAGTATTAGTGCTGAATTCTCATTTGGCAAGACTCAAAGGAGCTGAATTCCATAGAGAGGCCAGATTTTGTGACCTCGATACTAACCTGTAGGACAGTGTTTCTCAGCTTCAGCAACTTTTAAGATGTATGGACTTCAACTCCCAGAATTCCCCAGCCAAGGGAATTCTGGGGGTTGAAGTCCATACATCTTAAAGTTGCTGAGGTTGAGAAACACTGCTTCTGGAAATCCCAGCAGACT
>JANHFL010002705.1:75097-89120 GCA_032468155.1 Oxyrhabdium leporinum | reverse complement strand
AACCATCTTCTTTTAAACTTTCCATTTCAATGAGAATTTCTATACAAATTCTAAAGTTTACATAGCAAGCTTGTTCGGTGTGATCTGCCATTTAAAAGAAAATGCGTTTCTCTAGGCTGGGTTTGTACTTTTTAAAACGTATTTTTTTTAAACCAACAGGGGCGCTTCTCATCCCAGCGCGGTCCGACTTCGACCTTCTCGATATGGCGGTGCAAAAGGTAAGGGCGGAAGTCGCTCAGGTTTTGTTTAAAAAAAAGGAGGGGGAACACTCCGAAGCTTTGCCACCACCGAGATGGCCCAAGTACTTCCTTGGTCGGCGGTACCACTTCCGGGTTGTGCAGGGTTGTCTCGATTCCTCTTCTCTCTCTCTGGCAATGGCCGCAGCGGGGTTATCCGATGCAAAGCTGCGGGCGGAGCTGCTGGCCCTGGGCTACCAGCCGGGGCCCATTACCGATTCCACCCGAAAACTTTACGCCAAGAAACTCACCCGTCTGCGGGCTGAGGTGGCGGCCGGGCTAAGGAGCCGCACCAGCTGCAGATCGGTCCCTCCGAGCTCAAGTAGCTCGGTGAGGCTCGCAGCGGCCGCCCAAGTTGGCCCCAAAGCGACTCCCCGGGGCCGCATCTTGGTTAGGAGGGAGAGCGAGGACGAGGAGGGCGAGGACGAAGAGGAGAGCGACGACTTTTTGTCGTCGCGCTGGGAGGGAGCGACGGGGGATAGTAGAAGGTTTGCTGAGGAGCCCCGCTGGCCGACAGAGACTCCTTTGACTCCGGAGAGGATCCACTCGCCGGCTAGAGAGGTGGATCCACTTGGCAGCCCCTGGAGGCCAAGCACTGGATTCGCTTCCAAAAGGACCCAGTTAGAGGCTGATGAGGGCTCTACGTCCCCCTATCAGAGGGAGACGGTGGCAGGTAGATTAACTTCTAGTGCCCCGCGGAGACCGACTCCCTCCAGCGAAGAGGGTTTAAGCTATGACAAGTGGTGGGAAAGGGAGCCGAGCGTGAAGCCCAGCGCTTCTTGGAAACCAAGAACAGGAGAAAGCACTGGAGGGTTGAACAATTGGGTCAGCTACACAAGCCAGAGATGGGCAGCTCCCAGCCCCTCAGTGACCAAGAGAATCGGAGAAGAATTAACCTATAGGCTGCCAAGAGGGGGAGAGAAAGAAGGAGCTTCCAGAAGCACCAAAACGGTCCTGGGGGCAAGAGCAGAAAGAGATTTAAATGTTGGTACCCGTTGGGATGGGACTCGGCAATATGTAGGTCAGAAACATCAAGCTCGAAGCCCTGGAGGCCAAAGTCTAGAATTTTATTTGTCCTGGTTCCTGTGGGTGGCAACGTTAGTGCTGCTGGTGATTTTCTTGGGCATCCTTTGGGTGAAGATGATGGGACCTGCTCATCAGGAAGGGTCCATGGAGAATTGTATGTGTAGTATTTAACCCTCTTGTAAACATAATTTGTCTCTTTTTTCAGTCTCAATGCTATCCTCCTTCTCGCATCATAGTTTCATTATTCCGTTTATGGATATATTGCATTTACAAGTAAAATTGGCTTCAGACTTTTCAAGGCTAATAATGGATATGAGCTATGATGTTAGGGTTTTTTTTTCCCCAGAACATTAGCTTAGAATGACCTTCCTATTTATTATGAGACCAATTATTTTAGAGGCTTTATGTTATCATTTTGAGAGCTTAACATGTTACCTCAAGCTGACTGCATAGGAAATCGGAGTTTTAAATAGCTTTTATTGAATATTTTTTAGGATATCAAACCACTACTACAGAATCATAATAATTACTTCAACACAGAGAGTCCATGATTATTGAGCACACATTAAGAACATTTTGCTTTTGCAAAACTTTTAGGAAAAAAGTGTACCTACTTAGCCCAAAGAGTTTTAAACAGTGCCCCTGTTAAGAAAAAGTAGCATTCATTTCCATTTGGCAAAGAATGCAAGATTAGACCGTAGTGTCAATAAATAACCTATCTGCTGGAAGGCACCCAACTTGACAGGGAGGAGGAATCGAGCACAGAGCTAATCTAGAGTCACTGTGCAATCTTAAAAGGACCAGAACTGGTCCTCCCTGAATTCCTTGGAATTTTATCTCGTCGTTCCCAAGAGACACCTACCATACTGGGAAGATCCCTGTATTAAAAGCAGAATATAATAAAATAGCTTGAACTCTGTATGTATAGGCTTGGCTGTTCACAGCTGACACTCAGTGATCAACTAATGTGGATATTAGTACATATATGACTGGACAAGCTATAAGCTTTCATTGATATAATATGCATATTTTTCTTACAGTACAGCAGCATAAGTTTTTGTCAAAAATGTTTTAAGACATAAAAATTGACGAATTGAAATGGCACTTTTAATGTAGTCCCAGATAACCTTCAAAGTAAATGACTGTTCTTATTTTGACATATATACAGAATGTGATTTATTTTCTTGTTTAATATCATTGGTTTGTGGATAATTCCTTTAAATTAGTGGGATTAGTTGCAGTTTTAAGATTTAATTTTTACACATTCCACTTGGTTAAGGCCTATTCAGTAGAATGGGTATTTTCAAGAAACATGTCAGATTCACACTTACTGTGAAGAAATAGGAAAAATATCTGTATATGCTTTGGCAAGTAACTTAATTATTTTCATTCACAGTAAAACTGTTGACCGTGGATTGTGAAAAAAGCACAGATATTGTAAGTTAAATGTCATTTAAATTTAATTCTTAACCCATGGTGTATTAGCCACTTAATGTTAGGGATCTTGTATAAATAAGCCTCTTCCATTTTCCAAATATAATTTAATAATTAATTGATATGGGAATTATGGACTATTTTTGTCAGGTTAATATAAAGAATCATTCAAATGCTATAAATCCATAGTTCTGCAGAGTTAAATCCTTGTCTTTATATAGATATGCTTTAATAATTTATAAAAACAATAAGATTTTTGACAAGGATTTTATCAGTTACTTTTCAAAGCAAGCTAAAATAGAGTTGGCAGTCTAAATGTATGTTGTTTGTGGCTATAGTTCCAAAGTAGTCCACAGTACATAGCTGAAAAAGACAAATCCCAATATAGAATTATATTTAAATTGCTAACTCTGTGATTTTGTGATATCATGCCTAAACTATATTTTTTTAGGTTCAAGCTGTAGAGCATTTGCACTTTGGAGATTATGAAGGGGACCGATACATACTAAAAATATTTCCTATTGCCATGCAAAATGATTCAATAATTTAAAAGAGCTATTTACTGTTCTTTTCCTCCTCCTTTTTCAGTATTGTCGGGAAAAACAAAAAGAAATTACAACAACCATATTGTATGAGTTGTACAACTATCTTGCAATTCAAGCTGGTAAGTTCTGATCAACCGGAGTATGAAAATGATTATTTCTATCAATTGGAGTATTTTCAAACTAAATATAAATACAATTTAATACGTGGTGAATATAAGGCATTCTGGGATCAGGCTTTAAGACTGCACTCTATTTCTGTAAGGATCATCTGTATATCTAGTAGAAGCCTAAAAATAGGACATAATGCAACCAGAGCTCCACTTTTGCTTGGATTAATTAAGAGACATACTGCTTGGAATGCTAGAAGTAATAAAGAGCTATTCTGACTTAGAATCAATGATATCTTTTGAATCCCAGGTTAAACCTACCCAAGATGGCAGCCCTGGCTAATATTTAACTAAATGCTAGGTAGAAAAGTTCTTCCTTTTATTCTTTCTGAATGTCCCACCCTTCAGTGTCATTTTTCAAACCGTATCTTTTCATTCACATGAAAATAATACAAACTAATATAAAATTTACAAAAGATAAAAAGGAGAAAACTAAAAGTGCAAGAAAAGAAAAATGGAAAAGAAAATGATACAAAGTAGTTTCTGATTTTCTTTGCAGCAGTTATAAATTTATCTCTTACTCTATGGTTACAACTTTTTTTAATACTGATTTTTATAATAATCAAAACCATAAATCATAAGTTCGTTTTTTACATTTCACCTAAAAAGTCAATAAGGAGTTTTCACCCAGCAATAAACCTGGACATGGTCTTTTCTCTGATCAAAAAAGTCAATTTAACTATCCCAGAAAGTCTCATCATCTTCACCAACCGTTCCTCCTTTGTTGCTACTGCTGAATCTTTGTATATAGTACAGTTACTATGTACAAAAACAAAGTTCCATAAGTTTTTCCAACTATTTCTCCAATCCCCCAAAAAAACTTCTGGTCTCAGTTGTATATTAATCTTTGAAATCTTCTGAAACCGTGTATATATTTGAATCCAGAATTTTCTAGCTTCTTTACACATTCACCAAACATGAAATGTTCCTTCTTGTTCACATTTCTGGCATAAATGTGAAGTACCTTTATATATTCTGGGTAATTTTCTGGTGATATATATCAATGGTACGCCACTTTATAAATGTTCTCTTTAAGATTATAACTTGGTATTAATTTCAATCTTCTCAGCTACATATTTTACCGTTGTTCCATCTTTATATTATAATAAAAGACTTTAATCCACTTTGTCATACATATTTTCATTTGCTGCTCTTGTTTCAAGTTTCACTAAAGTATATGTTTTAGCAATTATTTATAATTTGTGCACAATTTTATTTCAAACTCATTCTTAACAGTGTTCGAAACCATAAATTATTTTGTCTACTTTAAATCTTTCTAGTAATTGTAAATAAGAGAATCATTAGCTAATATAACCTCTGCTAATATAACAGTTCTTTTCCTTATTTTGTATTCCCCTTGAAAAGCTCTAGCATCTTGTGATAAGTTAACCATTTGTATTTGCCTATATTTCACTGCTTCTTGTGATCTCAGTATGGCAAATCTAACATAATTATTTTTAAAATCCATATTAACCTTGACTTTGTCATACCACAGAAATCCACCCAGATCTCAGGTCATGTCTTTCCAAAAAGTCCAAGTCCAAAAGCCTCTGTTTCTCAGCATTACCCCACTCTTTCACCCAAAGCAAATAGCAAACTGCAAAATATTCAGATCAGGTAAATCCAATGCTCCTCTTTCTCTTGCATCTTGTAACACTTTACTGTTAACTTGGAATTTTTTCCTCTGCCACACACATTTAACTATATCTTTCTACCACTGTTTAAATTGTCAAAACAGTTATTGTCTGAAACAAAACATCATTGTAGACAAAACATTCATTTTTCCCCCAGAAATTCTCCCCAACAATGACAATTGTAGTTTATTCCATCTTAACATTTTTTTAACTTCATTCCATGCCTTAACATAGTTATTTTGAAATAACATACAATTCATATTTGTCATAATGATACCCAGATATTTTACCCTTTTATCAGTCTAAAATTTATACTGTTCATCAATCCTGCTTGATCATTACTTTCGCATTTTTCTTAACATCTTTGTCTAATGTTTATAATCACGAAACCTAGTAATGCACCAAATTCTTTTAATTTTCTCATTAATATTTCAATTCCCTTTAAAAGATCTTCCGGGGCCAACCCCAAGTCATCTGCAAAAGCCCTTAATGTATAAGTTTCTTTTTTTTAATCTTTACTCTCACAATTCTCTCGTCTTATATCTCTATTCAGTATTTCAAGAATCAAAATAAACAAGAAAGCAGACTGGGCATTCCTGTCTTGTTCCTTTTTTGTATCTCATAGTACAAGAAAACCCACTTGAAATTACCAAAGTTTCTCTGCATCTAAGAGGATTGGTGTGCTTTCATTATGTTGCTCCAAAATTCCAAAATGTTCAGCACATTTCTAACATTATTCTTGAATTGTCTTTTAGTAAAAAACAAATTGATCTTTATGGATAAATTCTTGCAAAAATACTTTGAGTCTACCAGCTAGAACTGTTATGAATAACTTTGTTGTCATTCGAACATTGTTTTCTGGTTAAAGTGAAATCTTGTTTTTCTTTCTTTATTAATACTATACTGGCCTTTTTCCAACTCTCTGGTAACTTTCTTCCTGTAGGATACAGTTTATCATGCTTTGTGAAGGTTTTGACATATTATTATATAGGGAAGTTTCTGAAGTTATAAAAGATTAAACTAGGAAAGGTACCTGAACCAGATGGATTATCAGGTTCTTATTATAAATGTTTAGGGGATTAACCTTTATAATCTTTACAAAACATGATGAATTCCAGATAGTATTTTGATGTAAAGATTTTTTTAAATTTTCCTTTTTGATTGTAACGACCCCTATATTACTCCTTTCGTTCAGGCTTATTCATTTTTCTCTGTCAGTGTTCCTTATAGTCTGCACAGTAGACTATAAACAAGAATGTCTTCTTGGTAAATGTTTTCTTGTTAAAATGAAAATTATTGTTAGGTAATAGCCTAGATTGCAATCCTATGCACACTTGGTTGGAATAAGTCCAAAGAAGCATGATTAGAGACAGTGCCTCAGATATTTGGTAAAAATAAATTTAATTCCATTTCTCTCTTCTGCTTTTAAGATTATCTACAAATACATGATAGAAAGAAAAGGGAATTGGGAAGGAAAAAGAAAGTAAAAAACCATTATTTTATTGTTTTAGGCTACTCTTTTAGAGCATGTGTTTTTCTCCATTGCTCTAGTATTTCCTTAGATGATGATTTGCATGAGAATATTAATTTATTTTGCTAGGCCATATAAACATACATACATACATACATAGCATATGATCTACAGATGTACTCCTTACCAGTTATACAAATGATGCGATGGAAATTCTTGGCTCATATTTGGCACATTTCATAATTGTCTAAAGCTGGGTTCTTTCCATCTGGGTAACTTCTTTTCTTTTTCCTAGGCAATTTTGAATGTGGAAATCCTGAGAATTTAGAAAGTAAATGCATACCATTTAGTGAAGCCAAGGACTATATAGAGGTAAGGCGTACTAGAATATATTGTATTTGTTATCTTCAAGAAATGCTTTCATTTGATTGTGCCACCTCCCACCCACCCCATCAGTTTTTGTGGTTTTCTCGTAAGCCATTTCTTTTCAGTGTATTTCTTTGAGAAAGAAGGCCAAATAATGTGTCTGCCCATATTTGCTCTTCTTTTTCCCTTGAGAAGCCAAATAATTCCTATATTTTACAGCAGCTAGTATTTATTTCTGTTTAAAAACATGTTTCCCTTTTTAGTTTTTAGTAATATCTATAGCTAAAAATATTATATCTATATAAAATCACTGCAATGTATTTTGTGGTTATAAAATTGTACTTTATTATAAATCTTCAGCTTTTCAACAAGTTATATTCGCATAAATGCATTTATAAGGTAATAGTTGTATAGTATTCATAACCAGATGGTACAAATAAAAACAAAGGTAAAAGAAATGATATCTTTAGCATATATAGATATTATCTTTAATTTTCTTGAGGACAAACAATAGAATAACGTAAATAGAGAATAGTAATAGTAATATTTCATTAATAGATTAATGTAGATGACCTTAAATTTGTGGGCATGCTTTCTTACAGAATGTGACTGGCTATTCAATAAAAAAATTTGAAGATGCATTACAGTGGTTATTAGACAGTGATCAGGATTCAGGAATTTGGTAAGTTATTAAGAACAATTAGTTCTAAATATACAAGAATCCCTTGAAATCTGACAACATGCTTGCTCCTTTTTCTGTAAACCTGAAAGTATTAAAATGGTTTGGAATATAAGAGGGATTTTTTTCTCTGAAAAGATTTCTGTTTCCTAGAATCTGCCAAAATCTGGCACTATATGACACTTTTATTTAGATCAAGGGTGTCAAACTCAATTTCATTGAGGACCGCATCAGGGTTGTGTTTGACCTCAGGGGCCAGGGTGTGTGTGGCCAGTTCAACATCACTCGTGCGATGGGCGCCTGTGGCAGCCCGAGCGCTCTGCCAACGAAAACAGGCTCCCGAGCTCTGTTTTCGGCTGCGACAACCTCCTGCAACCCTCTGCCAGCGAAAATGCAGCTCGGAAGGGCTGAATGCGGCCCTCCCGAGCTCTGTTTTTCGCTGGCAAGAGGCATCGTGGGCCGGTCCTTCACTATTTCAAAGGTGGCCCCACGGGCCAGATCTAAGCACCCCCGGGTCGGATCTGGCCCTCGGGCCTTGAGTTTGACACCCCTGATTTATATCAACATTAATATTACCTGCATATGTTGAAATTCATCAAGTTACCTGCCTCATTTTGTGAAAATGTAAATTATCAAGCATCTGCAATGTCCCAATTTGATGCTGGATAGTCTGCTGTTTGATAGAACATAAAACGTAAGGATTTTTATAAGAATGGTTAAATTCTCTATGTCAGCTTAAACAATGTAGCTTAATTTATTTTAGATTTAGTTAAAAGATAACTCTGAATTAGGAATTTGCTAATCTTGGATATCCTGTCATACAGAATTGTTGCAAGTTGTTACATGAAGGGCTTTTAATTGTTCTGAAATATATAAATGCTAAGTATTATTTTTAGGTCATCACATAATTAGAGAAATCCAAATTTGAATCCAAATGAAATGACAGTAATGAAATACAAAACTTTACTTCACTTTCAGATGATAACCTCTGTTTTAGGCACTATTTTAAAAGAGACATTCTGCAGCAGAAAACCTTTTCAAAGTTGGTATCTTTTCCTTCTCTTCCATGGTTAAAAAATAATATTTTTTAAAAATTAAAATAATGTTGTCCAGCTAATCATGAACAACTTGTCAATTGATTAAAGATTTCTGACAGTTTATTAATCTAACCAATTAATCAAATGTTGCTATGCTAATTATTATTTTTAGTCATTTTCACTGACTGCTTTATTATGAAGTGCCAGACGTTTGAAAACACTGAGCTAAACTTTTGCATAATAAATTATTCACCCAAACATACATTTTAACAGTTAAAATATACCGACCAGATGTCATTCCTTAGCCGAAAACCTCATTAGATCATGTTATATAGTCTAGATCTCGTCCTGCCTGCACTGAAGGACAAAAATGGAAAGAAATGTTGGAATTGTAGGGACAATATTTGCTTTATACATCTAAACTGTTGATGGCTATGATAAAAAATATTTTCCATATGTTTGGCTGAAATGGCAAAGTTGTACTATAGCTTTTCTCCATAGGAGAGGAAAGCCTGATTGGGTCAGGTTTCTCACTGAGTAAAGAAACTTTTCAGACATAAATCAATATAGGACCCATTCACTGATTGTTGAATGTACAGTTGGGAAACATTTCCATCACATCTTGCACTGGTGAGGGCAAAATCAAGTAGCGCTCTTCTCAGATTCTTTCAGCATGGAGGTTGGGATAGGATCACATAAACCTGCTTCTCTCTATGAAATACCAGTGGTTGGAAATGTAAAAACCTTTTTGGAATAAAAACATAATTTCTGATTTTATGTGAAAAATAATGCATATTCCAATCCCCTGTTCTCTGCTCTTAGTATTTTTATTGTTTAATGTTTAATATTCTGGCTTATCTTTTTTAAGTAGTTTGAATATGAATTTAGAAGTCTGGTTTCATATGGGCAGTTTTAAGGAGATTTACTGGAGATACCCCATTTACCTATGTGGGATAGCTCATATTTTACAAATGGGCTACATATTAAAACCTGGATGGTCTCAACAGCATTTTTGGAGAGCATTCTCATTAGCATGCTTAATGACATCCTTGCTGACTTGAATTAATTCTCTGTGAACCAGCATATTCCCTTTGTATTTGAAGTTTATTGGCTGTACAACTGTATCTGGAGACTAAACATTATTCTGTGCAAAGCACCCTTAAGTTCTGCTTAGTCTTAAAGTATCACTGAGTGCCTATTATATATTTATAAGGACTTTTTGCCTGTCTTGTCCTAATATTATAGAGTATTCTCTTGAACTATGAAGGAGATATCAAGAGCTACTCAATACAGAAAGGGAAGCCACCTGAATATTTAGTTCTCAGATGCAGATGAGTTGTTTGAAAGTATATTAATTTTATTGAGCAAGAAAAATGGATAATACCAATTTGAAGTGCATCCTTTTGCAGTTATTTGGGTACAAGTCAGCAAGTATGGTAAAATTACTCTACTCAAAAGTATCTTAACTGTTTCTTTGTGCTAAAAATGCTTTCTTTGGAAATGTGAATGTGAAATTCTGCTTAGAAAAGTTGCTATTGAAGCTCACAACTTTTTTAAATTAGATTTACCATTCTAATTTCAACTTGCTATCATTTTGGAATTAATTTGTTTGTAGAGACATGATTTTATGCCTTTTATACTAGATTTATTTGTTTGCTTTTTATATATTAAACATATTTACATGGCTACCCATCTACCAAAGGAATTATTGTTAAATCTGCTTAACAATAATTGCTTCAGTTCTCACAAAATAATTGCTCTTAATTCTTAGGCTCTTTCAGACAAATCTCAAGTCACTTGGCATTCACTACTATAGCTCTAATTATGTAAAAATAATTTTCATTTGTGGTATTATGTGCTAAGTTCTTTAATGTAATCCTTCACTGAAGCAAAACATGTCGTATTTCTATATAGAAATTATTTACTTTTATAGCAGTGTTGAAATACATTTGATTTCTATCAGAAAGTTTGTTCAGAATTTTAAGCTGGCAGAATCTAAGTATTAATGCTGTAAATGTACTGGTTTGAAAGTGATCATCAGTATTTAGCTGTAGTTACTTAGTTTTTATCATATATCAGAATTAATATGTTAGTATTGTTAGTTTTGTCCAATCTATGGAATTGTTAGTATACGCGATACTTCAGCAATTGCAAAATACCTCTCATCCTTAATCTCATTATTTAAATTTATTTAATTGGTGGTAATGTAATATTTGAAACTATGTTATGTTTCTTCATTCTTTGTGAAGAATCCTTCCTGTTACACACTATTCCATTAGGAGCTTGCTTAGGATGGCTGGTAGAATGGAATTGTATAATTAAGATTTGCTTCAATATTACAGCTTCGAAAAAGAAAATATACTCTACCCCTTTGCTCACCATAATTAACAATTCCATCAACATTTACAGAGATTAAGCTACCAGAACGGGATCAATACGAAAATAAGAATGTACAGCGTTTTAAAAAGCTGTTGCTAATTTTTCAATACATGCATTACTTAATGGTGTTCTGTTACGAGCAAATATGTAGCAGAGCTTATCTACATATTCAGATTTTTAGTCTGTAGGTAATGAATCAAATAAGTAAAACTGATGAAATATGCCAGTTTGAGAATGCATTTGTTTCGCCTATGATTTAGACAACAGATTTTCTGTGTTTCATTTATAACTTACAGCTCTCGTGTAACATCAGTTAGCTATCCAAAATATGGTCATCATATGGATTGGTTGGTTAATGCTTGTTAAAAGGAATTGGAAACTGGGACTTCTACTGCATTTCTCAGATTTTAATTCAAGTGCAGTTAGTCCTTGCTTAACTATCATTTGTTCTACAACTGTTTGAAGTTACAACAGCATTGAACAAGGGGGCTTATGGGCAGTTCACAAAATTGCAGCTGTCATGGTGTCCCCATGGTCATAATTAAGGTACTTGGTAATTGGCTCACATTTACAACAGTTGCGGTCATACAACTGCCATTTGTGACCTTCCCAGCCAGCTTCTGAGAAGCAAAGTCAATGTGGAAGCCAGCAAGAAGTTGCAAGTTGCAGCTATGTGACATTGCACGTAACAAGCAAGCATGGTTTGCTTAATAGCTACAACCCTATTGCCATCATAAGTTGACACGGTCATGTGAGTGAGTTCCTGGTCTCAATTACGATCATTAACTGCGGACTACCTGGTTATTTTTTTTTCCTAATTTTAATCATTTCTTCAAAGAAACATAGTCTGGCACGAACACTATTTACTTTTTCTGCAGTCATAGGAAGAGTCCCATTTAAAAACATAATACAAGTAGTTCTCCACTTACAACAGTTTGTTTAGTGACCGTTCAAAGTTACAACGGCATTGGAAAAAAAAGTGACTTATGACCATTTTTCACACTTATGACCATTGCAGCATCCCCATGGTCACATGATTTACATTGGGATGCTTGACAACTGATTCACATTTATAACACAGTGTCCCAGGATCACCTTTTGCATTCCTTCTGACAAGCGTGGGGAAGCCAGATTCACCAAACAACCGTGTTACTAATTTAACAACGGCAATGACTCACTTAAGAAATGTGGCAAGACGAAAAAAAAGATTGTAAAATGGGGCAAGATTCACTTAACAAATTTCTCACTTAGCAACATGCATTCTGGGCTCAATTGTGGTCGTAAGTTGAGGACTACCTGTATCTTGTATCCTGAAGAAAACTATGAGGAAACCTTTTTGTTTTTACTTTTTTGCCAGGTGACATTGCTGTGCGATTGCTTTCCAAAGCCACATCTGATAGATTATTAAGAAGCAAAGAATGAAATGTTCTTATAGAGGTTACAGATAGTCTGTCCAACCCAGTCTTTCAAAACTTTGAAAAGTGAGAAACCCCAATGGGTTTTTTTTAATGCTGATTACTGTGACTTGTTAGGTGTTTCACATTGTTCAAAAGGAATCCTTTTTCTTTTCTATCTGTCAGGTTACAAGGCGAAGAGCCTTCAGAGCCAGTAACCACTGTGAAGCAAGTGGTATGTCTTGAATCTGCTCGTCCCCGGATGGGGTTAGGCTGCCGATTTCATTGGGCACTATGCACAGCAGTTACAAACTTATTTATATTCTTTTGGAGTAAGTTTGGGGGGGGGGAGGCTGCCATGGTGGGAGGAAAGTGTTGCCGATAGTCTATGTACCTCTTGTGCAATTCAAGACTCTAAAAAGTTGGCGAGAGAAAGTGATTACTAAAAATTCTGAATAATTAGTCTTGTGATCTAATATCAGAGCGGGCTAATTGTTTCCTCTATTATGTAAAAAAAAAAAAACTAAGGGTTTCTACATGTGCTGTGCACCACCACTTTACTATTTTTGTTCAAGTGTTTATAGCAGAGTGAATGCTCTTCCCCATCTTACCAGACAATTGTTGAAACTTGTTATTTTTCTTATTAATTAAATATTTATTATTCTGAGTCATATATTATGATGGTAATTCAGAGAAGGTTAAACAGTTCTAGGATATTCACAAGGGGGTGAATTCCCTACAGAGATTCCCTACAGAAGTTATGAATAATATAAATGATAGCAAGAATAAGGAGACATGATCACTACTCTGGTTTTGGAGCTGCATTATGCTATAATGAACATAGCTTTGGAGTACATGATGTGAAAAAGCTGGGATTCAGATTTCCCTTTGGTTTTGAAGCTTGTGACTTAGTTTTGAAGTCAACATAAATTTAATGAATAATCTCATATTTATTGCTTTAATTATATAAATAGAAGAATGTAGATGTAATTAGACCTTTGTAAAAGCATAAACACTCACAACAACATATAATTGTTGCAGCAAACCAAGCTGTAAAGTTTTATAACATTTTAAAGACTAACAAATTTGGTATGGGGCAAACTTTAAGGGATTATAATCCACTTCAGTTAGATGCAAAATGCATGTTTCTTGCAATAATAAATGTGTTGGGTGCTACAAGATTCTTTATTAGTTTAAGTTTATTAGTTTACTGTATGTACATAGTGAGAGAAATGCAACCCCAGCTACTAAAGCTACTTCGTATTTTTGAGAAGTGGTCAGGTTTTATGAAATCTGCAAGTAATACAATCTTTATAGATATTTGGCAGCTGTCAAACCCCTCACTATACAAATACAATTGTCTTTAGAAGAGAGCATAGATAATACATAGCAACAGATTCCTTTCTCAGAATCTTATATGCAAAGCAACTCATTTGTTTTCTTATCTTCGTGCTTCTTCTCACACAGGTTTAGCTTTACTTTGGGGGATTCTGATTCTTCTGAAATATTATTGGAGGAAAAGGGAAGAACAAGAGGAGGCCATGTATGAGATGGTACAGAAAATCATAGGTAATGTGTTCTCTCCCTCTCCCTCTCCCTTTCCCTCTCTCTCTCTCTCTCTCTCTCTCTCTCTCTCTCTCTCTCTCTCTCTCTCT
>JANHFL010002705.1:52778-62835 GCA_032468155.1 Oxyrhabdium leporinum | reverse complement strand
GGGATTTGAACCGCTAGATTGAATCAGCAGAAGTGGCCTGCAGTTCAACACACTAACCACTGCGCCACCTAGGCTCATCTTATTGTGTTGGCCCTCTTCCCACATTTATTTATTTAATTTTTCCTAGAGAGCAAAACACTGATGACATCTAGAAGAGATTCCACATCACAACTGTATAAACAATTCTTAGAAATCATTAATCCATGTCATGCTAGATGAATTCCCAAGGAAAGGCAGCTTGCAAAGTGAGTGGCAAATGAAGGCAGAACTAGACTATGAGATAATAATATAAACCAAGGTCTGATTTGTTCAATTAGAAATGACTTTCATATATTTCAACCAATGGGGAAAATTGCCTTGGGATCTGACCAGAGTGGACTAGGTTATGCTTTAGCATTGGATATAATGTGATGGAATAATCCTTTTCATTTACAGTGGTAAAACTAATATCAAGAGTATTTTCTGTTTTCTAATGTTCTGTGTATTTGCTCAAAATTCTCAGTGAGTTCAGACAGGCACCTATGTGTTTTTTAAATGTATACTTAAATAAAATAAAATAAAAATTCCTAATTCCCAGGGCCACATAGGTCCTAGGGAGGGAAGTAGGGTTGGATGTAGTGACTAAACCATCTTCCCAAATCATCATCAAAGTGTAATTTAACAGACAAAGCAGTATATATACAGAATAAATCATTTCAAATGTTAATAAATTCCATTTCAATTCAAATACAAATCCTGGTAACGTTATGGGCCCATGTAAGCAATTTTCTTGGCAAAAAAATGAAAGTGATTTGCATACTCCAGTGTTTTGTTTGACTTCCCAGTGGACAGCCCTGGGTTTTCCAAGGACTAATCTCATCTGACCCTGCTTACTTCTTAAGACCAAGAGCTGTTAGGCACTGCCTTCAGGATGGGTCCATTAAAATTAAATGAAGTCAGATTTAGTTTAACTGTAGGTCATTTATTTTTCTGGAGTACAGTCTCACACCTGGCATTCAAGGAAGAAATGCAGCTGATGCATTTCCCAAAACTACAAGTATATCTGAAGTTATGTATGAAACAAATGGGAAAATGTATCCCATATTATCCCTATTAAAAACACTCTTAATAGCAAACCTAGGTTCTTTATTGCTGCATGAATTGATCCCTGGGTGTTCAACGCAAGTACTTTTTCCCCCCTAACTAACTGAGGTTGATATTTGCAGAAGTACCTCTATAGCACAACTAAGATTAGCATGCAACAAAACAGGGAAGCCATGATGAGTCAAATCAGAACACAGGATCTGCTTATATAGTCTAGAGAAGCAGAATTACATGAGTTAGACAGAGGTATTTCTCTCAAAGCACATCTTCTATAGTTTCCTGGGTAGAACCTAACTGCCATTAATAGCATCCTGAATTACTTCTTCCATCAATTTGTAAAGGAGAGAAATACTCCACCAGATTTATAAAGAGATGGTGAGTCTGGTGTCTGTAATTAATAGCACTGCCCATAATGCTAACTCAGATGCAAGACACGCCTGCACTGTTTATTTCATTGAGACATCCTCCGCAGTAAGTCTAGCATTGCAGTCCAAAGCTATTTAAAGAGCTGAGGTCAGTCCATTTAGAGACTTCATGTTCTTCTGTGTCCAGGTTACCAATTTACAAAAGGCTTATAGTCAGCATCAGCTCATAATGTCAGGGCAATGTAGCAATGCCTAACTGACAGCTTAAAAACAGTTGGGGTGTCACGTGATTATCAGCCATGGGGTGAATTCCAAATTGTCATGATAAGATACTGCAGCCTTTGGTTCCCCGCTCTTGGTGTGACAGCTAGGGGAAGTGAAATAAGAAAAGACTGAATTAGGAAAGCCAAATCAGTAAAGGTGTAAGGAAGAGCCTAAGGCTGGCTGATAAAATATGATCCTGGATATTGCTTTCTTGACAGAATTGTATGTACATCTTGGAAGAGTTATTTCAAATTTCCTAAAATTAAATAAAACCTAGTTCCTTTCAATAATCTCAGTGTTCAGAACAGTTGAACTGAGCACAGCCTCTATTTTTGCTGTGAATATTTGTAAACTTGTGATTACAAACTCAACAGAAGCATCCAGAGATCTCCAACCTGCTGCATTTCCCCACTTCCCATATATAGTGGTGCCTTATAGTGGTAATACTGGACAATTTGCAAAAAAAAAAGCAAAGCAAAGAATTTCCATCACTGGCCTAACATCAGTGTTTCAAAATGACCGAAACAGCTTACAAGCAGCATGACTTGTCATTTTGGAACACTGGTGCTCTGGAAACAGAGGGGAATAAAAGATAACAAGTAAAGAAGAATATGGGTAGTTATGTTTCATTCATCTGAAATCTTAATGGACAGTCACAATATTCTATGGACTCTTGTTTGGGAATCCTTCTATCTTAATGTCTTTTTTTATAATTTTATTAAGAATGTTTTTTTAAAAAAAGGATAAAAACTAATACAAACATGAATGTAAAATGAAGAAAGAGAAAAGACAGAAATCAAAAGAAAACTATAAGTGCAAGAAAGGGAAAAAAGTAAAAGAAAAATAGAAAAGAAAAAAGATGCAAAGAAGTAGCTTCCAATCTTTTTAGCAGTTATTAGTACAATTATAAATTTACATTGTACTTTATGGATAAAACAAAACTTCTTCTTTCGATAATGTAGCCTATATAATCAACATAACCATAATTCAGAAGTTCATTTTTTCTGTGTCACTCAAAAAGCCCATAATGGTTTCCAGTTAACAATATATATTGTCTTTTCTCTGATCAAGGAAGCAAATTTAACTCTCTCAGCAAGTTACATCATCTTCACCAACTTTTCCTCCACTCTGGGCAATTCTGAATCTTTCCATCTTTGTGTATATAATGTCACTGCAGTTATCATGTGTAAAAGATGTCTTAATGACATAATAACTGGTAAAAGAAATGTCTCTTGAAACTACAATGTAGTTGATATAAAATTTCAGTCTGTTCAAATAAGCATATGTTGTGAATTGCATACATTACATCTATTTGTCTTGGCAAAGAAGTAGTGCAAAATGAAAAAGGTCTTCTTAGTTCTGATTGAAGAGCTTTCCATGTAATTGGAATAAATGCAATGACAGAATAAATGCAGTTTTCAATCTATATTTGGGGATTTTTCCCTACTGGATCCATACAACTTATGTGTCAATGATGTATGAATATTAACCCAACTATAAATGAGCCCAAATTTAATACACAAGGAGTTATTTCACACAGAAACCTCTCAATCTATATTATAACGTAATACAAAAGAATCAAATATTTGTTAATCTTTCTCTTATTGCTGATCTTTTGCAATTTTCTATTAACAGAGACACAGCTTTATCACATTTAGCTAGGTAGAAATGCCTTCTAGAAATAATATATGAAATGCATGAAATCCATTCATATGGCATAATTTGTTCACGCTTCTTTTCTGCAGGGAGAAACACACATTCTGGGAAGCCATAAGTGGCAATAGCTTCTTAAAGCATGATGAAACCTAACCACACACTATAAAATAAAATACTGTGAAGCCTACGCAACGTAAATGTATGTTTCCCCACTTGCACAGTAAAATTTATACCAAAGACTTCCACCAAAGAATTCCATAGTGAGGACTGCCAGTGTCTCTGAACCTTCCCGTAAGAATTTTTAATTTTTCCTCCTAAAAGTAAAAAGTGAAGTTGTACCTTCAAATCAGTTTTTAACTCCTGGCAATTGCCTTTAACAGATTTCTTGTAGCATTTTTCAAAAGTAGCTCTATAGTTCCTACTTCTAAGGAACTGGTCTAAGGTCACCCAACTGGTATTGTGCTGAAGGCAGAGATTGGAACTCACCATCCCCTGGTTTCTGGCTTGGTGCCTTAATCACTATGCCAAACTAGGACACACAAAAAAGCAGCAACAGTGAGAGAGAAAATAGAGGAGGTTTACCCAAAGGTGCTTTTTCAAGAGGCAACCAGACTTTCTAGTTTTTCTTTGAAGATGTTTCATTTCTCATCCAAGAAGAGGATGAAACTGAAGAAGCTGCTTGGATGAGAAGCGAAATGTCTTCAAAGAAAAACCAGAAAGTCCAGTTGCCTCTTGAAAAAAGCACCTTTTGGTACAACCATGACCTGGATGACTGAAAATCTCCATAGACATATAGGAGCTTTACAAATAGACAGCAACATGACCTATTTCATAATGCAGAACCATTGCATAATAAAAAGACCCTCCTGGAAACACCAGTTGGTGACATGTGTGCTTAAAAACATTGTGAAGCCTGATCCAATGGAAATGTAACACAACCTAGAATAGATTCCAGCAAGTCCTTCTACAGTCTATATGGCAAATTCTGCTAAGGTTAAAAGAGGACAACACTCAGATCTAATCGGAATTCTGCCTTTATTCATTAAAAAAAATATCTTATTTATTTATTTTTTAAAAAGATGCTTGTTTCAATTTCAAGCAAATATTGCTTTTGTATTGAAGATTAGAGCTATCCCAACAAAAGCACAGTTTGCACACAAATCTGAGCTCTTGTAGTGTATTTTTTCCCTCACACTGGGACCAAGGTCGTGCCAGAACTGATTTTTTTGAGCTGGATTCATATTTCCAGGAGCACTGAGAAGTGTGAGCATGCTAGATATAGAATAGAAAAGATGCTTTTGTCCTGGCTAATGGCCAGTATGACGTAGTACAGGACAATGAGGAGCACTGATAGTCATGACTTGGTGACTGCCTCATTCACTGAATATTTACAGTTTCCACAGCAATGAAAAATAATTTCATGACAAATCCTCACTTTTATGACATCCACAGGTCTGTAAAGCAAAGGAACACAGAAGTAAGATTGCAAGCACAGTTGGGGCCTCACTTAACAATCACTGCACTTAACAACTGAGCTCCTGATTCAAATTGTGGTTGCTAAGCGAGTAATACCCATATAGTAACTTCAGGAGGACCTTAGCATCCTCTAATATCTGCGTTCCCAAGTGTTTCAGCTTTCAGCATACAGTGGGGGACGTGGTGTCTGTGTGATTTCTAAGATACAGGAAATCTCTGTGGAAGCTGCCAAATGTGCACTTTTCTTTGAGATGATGTTGACAAGAAAAGTCACCAAAAATAGGACAGTTCATGGAAAAGTGTAAGGTGGGGTCCTGAGGAACTGAAAGAACATCCTGAAAGTTATACTTGATTGAGGAGCAGGGAGTGAACTGTAATGAGAAAACACCATGACACATTGTGATATTTCTAATTATCTAGCTCGATTCCTTCTGGATTAACATTTGTCTTAAAATGTTAATCCAGAAGGAATCGAGCTAGATAATTAGAAATATCACAATGTTGAGCTTCAGTTGCTCAAGCAGACCAAAATCACAGAATCCCTAACAATCTCCTGGGGCTACAAAGCAACTGTACACATATGCAGACAGCTACAGATTCTGGCAAAAGGGAATTAGTATTGGATGGTGGAGGGCATCTACCAGACCAGCTACTGCAAGGTGATTTCTCTTGAGTCTTAAAGAGCCGCTCATTTTAAGTGCTTTTCCATTGCTCACATCCAGGAGTCTGCAAATAAGTTGTTGAATCAGAACCTAAGGTTGAATCTATAAATAAGCTAGCATGTAAAGCAAAGGTTTCCTGAGGTAACTATTCTGCTACTGTCTGCAACTAATGTAATTAGCAAGGTAACACCAGATTATTGAAGTTTGTTCCAAAAATACTTCAGTACATTTCATAATTGTGATACCCTATTGATTATGATTAATTATGTGCCATCAACCCTGTATTAACTCATAACAACCATCCTGACAGATTTTCTCCAGGATGATCTGTCCCCAGCCTGACCTTCGAATCTTCCAACATTGCCGTTTTAACTGCTGCTGGTCATTCTCTTTTTCTCTTTCCTTCTGACTTTCCCAGCATTATTGAAGAGAGAAAAGCCTTAACCTAAAGTGTTCAAAATGATTAATCTGAGTTTGTCATTTGTGCCTAGAGTAAAAATTCTATATTCAATTGTATAAAAATTTGATTTATTTTGAATTTTTATTTTGTTTGTTTTCGTTGCTATCCATAAGTCTTCTCTAACACCAACATTCAAAAGTATAAATATTCCTTTTATCATGCTTCTTTAAAGCCCAACTTTTGCTTTCATAAAGAGTCACAGAGGATACTGTGACTTGCACTATTCTGTATCACTTTGTAACTGCACACATCACAATATCTGAAGATCCCCTTGAAAAATTCTTCTTCTGATTATTACATTTTGTATTTCTTTGCCATTTAACATCTAGATTGTTTTCAATTTTTCCCTAGTTTCTTTTACAAAATTCTGGAATTTACACTAATGCCAAACATATCAGTATTTTAACAATATGGAAGAAAATAAAACATCTTTTTAGACCTAATTTTGGCGGTTATCATTTTACTTAGGTGCATATAATGAATCTTTGAGTATGTTATTCACTTAAAATTGCAATTGCTAATATAATACTTAGCAGCTTGAATATTGTCAGCAAACAAATAATTGGCCATAGTTGCTTGCAACTATACTCTTATAATTATTTAAAATGTTCAGATTTCTTTGAAATAGGAGTGAGTTATTGTTTTAATTCTCCTGAGACTTCTTTAATAATTTTCAATAAAATCTTTTATTTCAATCATGTCATCTGATAGGACATAGACCTTATCGATCATATGTTATTTGGAATTATACCCTTCTAAAGATTAATTCACCTTCACCTTCTTTAAATAAGGCTTAAAACCTGGCTTTTCTTCCAGGTCTTGGCTAGAGTGTGCGATGATCCCTTTAATATGATGATAAATAAACCAGTCATTCATTTGAATTTTTGGTACATGCTGTTTGTATTTTATTGTTTTAAACTTATACTGTATCCCACCCAGAGTTATGACAGAGTTAGATAGTCTATAAAATAAATAAACAAGCAAAAAAAATATCCATATATAGTTCCAGGTGAAGCTATTTTTGTAAAGTTATGAGGTTGAAGATTGTGGAGTCAAATAAATCATTTTTTCCACCTCTTTTAACATTCTATTGTTTTAGCTCTGAATGCTCCATTAACTATGAAGGGATAATATTTATATTTCAATAATTAAGTCTTAATATCTTACTATCTTTTCCAGGTTTTTTTGAGCAATTCTGCTGTCATTTTATATTTCCACATCTATAAGATCTCTTTGTTGTTGTTTTTCTTCTTCAGTTACTATGATATCAGAGGTATTGGTAGCCCATCTAAATTCAGTAATCTTATAAAATGTTTAAGTTATCATTCTGAACATTTTTTCAATGTTACTGGTTGTACCATATTTGTGAGCATCAAATCCATACTTTTCACATAAATTCTAGTGTTCTATTTTTGCTCTGTCATCATAATTTGCTTTATCTATGCAATTTTGCAACAACTCTTCTTGTCTAAATGTAGCATGATCTACATTTACTATTCCTTCTTTGTTATGGCATTTGTTGCTACTGCTTATTTTTGTGCTGTTGCAAGTATGAACCCTTTTGTTTTCTTCTTCATGGCTCCAATCTTTACTTACTTCAAATTGTCCTCAAATTCTTTTAGCTATTTTAGCTATTGATCATACAGATATTTCCCCCCCATTTTTTATTCATCATTGTAATTGTTTTGTATGCCACCTTTAATTCTGTAACATTCAAACTGTTTTCCTTGCAAATATTTATAGCATTTCCCCTTGCTTGCTTTTATATAATTGTTTCAACCCTAGATGTTCTTCTGCATTGTCTACTTTGCTTGCAGCAAATCAAAACCAACAATTTTCCTTCCTAAACAATCCTATTCTTATTATCTTGGGGTGTCATTCATAATGTATTCTCATAAGTTTTTACATCTTGTAATCTAAAGCAATGTTTCTCAACATTGGTGGCTTGAAGACACATAAACTTCAACTCCAGAATTGTAGATGACTCCTATATATTTTTTCCTACAATAAAACAGTTTAAGGATTGCTACAGCCATTACGTAGAACAGGTAGGCAGAAGACTAGCAACCATGAACACTAATTAGCCAACAAACCACACAATGAAAACTCTTTTAATTTCACAGCACATGGACAGACTCAACCTGACGTTCATATATTCTCTGTTAATGAAAGGGTGCTCACTGGGAGACATAAGGGTTGAATGGGGAATGAATTTCTAGAGTTGATGGTAGTTCATTGCTATGCATTAATAGCAACAGCAATAGCACTTAGACTTATATACTGCTTCAAAGTGCTTTACAGCCCCCTCTAAGTGGTTTACAGAGTCAGCATATTGCCCCCAGCAATCTGAGTCCTCATTTTACTGACCTCAGATGGATGGAAGCATGAGTCAAGCTTGAGCCAGTCAGGATCAAACTGTTGGCAGTCAGCAGAATTAGCCAGAATTAGCCTGCAATACTGCATTTCTAAGCACTATACCACCAAGGTTCCACAAAGCCAATGAGAGCTGATGCTACTTTTAGAATGTAACAAAGGATTGGAGATAATCTGCTCTAAAGAATCTAAAATGGCTCACAATAGAACAGAAGCTGGAAAAAAATAGGATCGAAGTACATTTGGGATGAGCTAATAAAGAGAACAAGATGACATTATCTTTTCTGTATTCAGGGAGCAGTGAGTAATCTATGCTGATCAGTGGTGGGGTTCAAAAATTTTTACTACCAGTTCTGCGGGTGTGGTTTGGTGGGCGTGGCTTGGTGGTCATGTGACTGGGTGGGTATGGCCAAGTCACCAGACAAGACTGAGACTGAGCTGAAGGTGGATGTAAGAATAAGAGCCTGTAAGAATGACATGCAAAAGATGTAAAGAATGGCTGATATTTTCATAAGTACAATTAATTAATAATAGAAACATAAGCACTTAAAATGGAACTACAATTACCAAACCAAGAGAGTTTGTTACTTTGTGCCAGTATTGTCACAAAAATCTTTCCTAACACTACTTTACATTAGCCCAGGTCTTACCTGGACCAACAGTCCCTAATGGAATGCTCTGTCTATAGCAGAGAGAGAGAAGCCAGGGGAAGCCATGCTTAGTCACCTAAATTTTTTAGACTTTTCATCTTAAAAATGTACTGAAGCTTTTTCCAGCATTTCCAGCCACGCACCACTATTTATTTCATTTCAGCAGCTGCTTGTTTAAAATGATTCATATCATTTTATCTTTATGAATGCATGCTTTAGCATTTGCTTTGCAACTAGAACGACCTCACTTACTAAAGCACACCAGAACTTCCTTCTTCCTCCTCTCAGACAAGATTACCCCTCAGAACAGGAAAGACAAAGCCACAGGAATAAAAACCATCAAGACATAACAAAAAACAATCACATTCACTACAGAAACACACAAAATCTCATCAAGCTGCACAAATTTCAAAATATAAAAGTTATAGACTCATAACATAGAATTTGCTTGCAAGCAAACTCACAAAATTAACTGCACCCAGACAACACAGCATGTAGATATTGAATATTTTATGCTATTTTTTTTAAAAAAGAGCAACGTACCCAAAATTAGACGAAGGCAAGCAGGCCACGTGGGAGGCAGGCAGATTCGGGAGTTGCTCGCAGGCTCACAGGCCCATTCAGTTGGGCTGCGAGCTGAGTGCTGCACTGCGTGAGATGCAGCTGCTGCAGCAAAGCAAGACAGGCAAGCTGGATGCACTTGGGATTCGGGAGTTGCTCGCAGGCAGGTAAGCTGGAGGCCGGGGATGGTGGTGGTGGGGAAGCTAGGTAGGCCGTGAGTGCCGCGTGTGATGCAGCCATGGTGGCAAAGCAAGCCAGGAAAGCTGGAGGCCAGGGACAGTGGGGGCGGGGGACAGCTAGCTAGGCCGTGACTCGCAAGCTTACTTACACAGGCAGGCAGATCAGGGGCACTCAGTTGGGCCACAGGCACCACGTGGGAAGACAGGCAAGCCGCAGAGACTGTGTCGTCAACGCAAGCAAGGAGCCACACAGTGTGCTATGCCAGGGAGGCAAGATTAGGAGTAACTAGACAGGGCAGGGTGAGCGGTGGGTGGGGTGACTGGGCGG
>JANHFL010002705.1:21677-32177 GCA_032468155.1 Oxyrhabdium leporinum | reverse complement strand
CGGATCGCGCCCCCCCCCTCCCCCCTCGGGAAAGTCTGCCCTCTGACGGACCCAGCCCTCGCCTGTCCCTTTCCTGGAGAGAGGCTAGTCCTCATGAAAGGCGGCAGCAGGGACACCCACCTGAGAGGCAGTCCGAGTGGTGATCGCAGGACTCCCCTTCGGCCGGCGTGGACTCGTTGCCGCTTTTGTGAGTCCGCCCTGAGAGAAAGAAGCGGGAAATCGTTCCAAAAAAAAAAATATATGGAGTAGACGCTTCCTAACCAGGGAGGCTCCGCTTTAATCCTTAGGCCCGTCGGCCGTCTCTTTGGTGGATTTCCCCAATCCAGCCAGGTCTCCTTTTCAGAGCACCCCACAGGGGGGGGAGGGGAGGGAGTTTACCTTTTTTCCTGTCCGAAGTCCACATGTCCAGCCGCAGGTCTTCATACTCCGTCCAGTCAAAGAGGGCCATGTCCAGGGTGGGCATAACATCGCCCTCTTGCCACTCACGGAGTTGGGGATGGGAGGAGATGGCCCGGACAGGAAGGGAGTCCTCCATCAATGTCGGTGGCCCGGGGCTGGGGAGGGAGGTGGGGGCCGAACCAGCCCCAGCCCCTTCCCCGTGGAAGGGCCGAAAATGTTCCCCAAGGCTGTCCGGCTTTTTCACCAAGGCCCGCGGTCTCAGCTTGGAGCCTTTCCCTGAAAGAGACGAGAAACCAGAGAAGGAGAATCTCGCCAGGCGAGAAACTTGAGATTTTTCAAGACGGGATTGGACTATCATTTGTCAGAAATGGTGTAGGGTTTCCTGCTTGGTGATGGGGGGGTGGGGAGTTGGACTAGATGACCTCCAAGGTCCCTTCCAACTCTGCAATCTGTAATCATTCAGAGAGAGTGCTCCTGTCGGTGGAGCCCTGCGAGGATCAGCCGGCGATTAGATCCAGGAAGGGCTTTGCGGCCACTAACCAAAGCGCCTTCACTTTGGGGGGGGTCCAGTTCGCCTGGGCAGGTAGACTGCTCCTTATACTGGTGGAGTGGAGGATTCATGCCAGCCACCGTACAGCATAGAGCCACCCTAAAAAAGCCTGGTGAAGGGACCCCGGAGATCATCTACATCTGCCCTTCGCTCAACACCCTCCTGCAGAGGGAACGATGGCTCCTTTAGGACCGGTGGACTTCAACTCCCCGAATTCCAGAGGGATTCTGGGAGTTGAAGTCCCACGGTCCTGAAAGGGCCATCGTTGCCCACCTGTGCCCTACAGAGATGCTGGCTAGACAAAGGACCACTAAACACACCCTTCATTTCCTCCCCGTTCTATGTGGAGGATTGGGACCCCCACTCTTCTCTGCCCACCCCCCCACCCCTACCTCGGTGTTGTTTCAACCTCTTCCTTCGCGTATGGTGCCGATGCGCCTGGCCCTGCTTCTTTGCCCTCTCGGGCCCCGGGTGGTTATGGTTCTCCCGCTTGGGGTACGGGAAAGGAAACCCCACAAAGCCGCCTTTCTGACGGAGGTTAGCCGGCCGATCCAGCCCCCTCGATTCTACGTTGGGGCCACCGGAGTCTCTGGAGCCCGCAGATCCGGGTGGCATCTCATCGTGGTCTGTTTGCTGGTTATCCAGCCCTTGTCCGTGTCGGTAAGGGGCGGCTTGCAAGGAATGCATCCAGGAATCCCCGTTTGGGAAACTGTTGTCGTTTCCGGGGACGTTGGCGGCCATCCGTGGCCCCGAGCTGAGGCCACCGGTGGCCATCGGAGATAGGAGCAGTACGGAGAAGAGCCAAAGGGCAGGACCAGCCATGTTTCCCTTCCCTGGAACAGGAAAAAAATAAGGAATTTATTTATTTATCAAACAAATGTACAGAGCTGACCCATCTCACGCCCAGAGGTGAGACCTCCAGGATCAGAAAACATCCTTCCTATATTTATTTATATTTATTTATAATTTACATTTATATACCGCTCCATTCCGAAGACTCGGGGCGGTTCACAGCTTATGATTAAAACAATACAAATATAAATATATAGATTTCAGGAGTTGGCACTGTAAAAAGCTTAAGAAATAAATAAAATGACAAGCATGCTTACAATATTTGAAAATGAACACTGGTCCTACCCATGGGTTCATCTTCAAAGGAATGTATGTCTAAGCTTTGAACAATAGAAAGAAGTATATCTTTATTTTTTTTCAATTTGAAAGTTATCATGACATTCAAAGTTCTTATTTGCTCCTGAAAATTCCTTTGTCTGATCTGTGTCCTGATCTGTTTCGTCATCATACTGACGAGGGTATGATGCCACCACTAAATTCAGACCACAGCTTGTTTTAATCACAGTAGCACTTAAACTTATATACCACTTCACAGTACTTCACAGCCCTCTTTAAGCAGTTTACAGAGTCAGCATATTGCTCCCAACAATTTGGGTCCTCATTTTACCCACCTCGGAAGGATGGGGGGCTAATAAACTCATTATTAAAGACAATGAAGAAAGCTTGCCTTCTTCCTTTCCACCTCTTACATAACAACAGATCATCTTCCCGTTTATTCGGGCCATGTGCTCAATCTCTCCGGGTTGAAGAAGACAATTACTGCATTTATGTTTCTGAAGCAGAAGAAGATTCTCAGAATATTCTTTGATTCAGGTGGGTTTGTTTTGGAAAAAAATGGCACAAATCTACAATGCAAGGAAAATAATAAAAGCCAAGGTTTTTTACTGGGCTGAAAAATGGTTTAGACAAATATTGATAGGGAAATATGATTTAGAGCCACCCAATCTAATGTCTCCTTTGATCCAAGCTTGACTCCTGATGACTACATAGACTCATCCATATAGCTTTATCAGGCTTCCAAGTAGATCAGACAGGAAATATAACAATATGAACAAATTCCACTTTATTATAAGATTATATTAACAGAATCTTGCAAGTCTTAAAATACAAATCTCCCTCCAACTATTTTTACTGCCTGATTAGTTAGGATGGAACCTGCAACCTCAGAAGGATGCAGGGCTGAATCAACTTTGAGCCAGTGCGAATCAAACTGCTGGCAGTCAGCAGAATTAGCCTGCAATACTGCATTCTAACCACTGCGCCACCACGGCTCTTTAAATATAGCCAAAGTTGTTTATCTTCTGTTTACGCTTGGCCAAATATGTATTTCGATTAAATCTTTCTGTATATTATTATTATTATTCTGAAATCCATAGTTTAAAAAGTTGTGACTTATACCTGTTATTAAAAAAACATAATTAAAAGAAAATAACAAAAGATAGCTATAAACATGCTATTGGTGGTTTAGCAACCATTCATGGACCACTCCAGGGCTACTTACAACCCAGATTCAAAATTTAACAGCCAGACCCACCCTTCAAGGTCATGAAATTGTAGTTTAAGCACTTGGCAACCAGCCCACATTTACATTTGCAGTCTCCCTTGGTCATGTGACTGCAATTTACAACTTTTTTGTCAGTTTCTAGCACTTACGGTACTTCCGGTTTCTGGCAAAATGTGCCTATTGGGGAAAATTGAGTTGTTTAATGACTGTGGGGTTCACTTAACAACCACTGTCACTTAACAGCCATGGCATTCACTTACCAACTGCCACAAAAAAATCAGATCCAGCCATGTGATGCCTCAACTTATGACTGCAATGACTTCTGACTGTAATTCCAGGCTCAATTATGCTCGTATGTCAAGGATTATCTGTAGTGCAGCCATAGACATCTCACCCCCCATTATTCCAAAAGTCTTTTCAAGAATCAGAGGCATTTTAGTGGCCAATCAATCCAGGAAAATGTGACTCCCATCTTTTCTGCAATCCTCCAGCTTTGCAAAGCAGTCATATAAATCTTTCAGGGAAACAAATGGTATCTTTCTTTGCTTCGTGCGCATGAGGGATGCTGGGACTAGCTATAAAGTTTATGAACATCATATTCTTTCAGGAAAGGAAATGCAAGATTAAGAGGGCTCAGGGTTGTGCAAACAAGGATTTATGGCATTGGGGCTGAAACGTGGCTCCTTGCAGAGAATAGAGCTTTTCATTTGCAATGCTCTTGTCACCAAAGATAGTTTTTCTTTTAGATGAGGGAAGAGGAGCAAAAGCAGACTTAGAAATACACTGAAGGATAATACAGCATCTAGTCATCATGCATGAAATAGCCACATGGAAATAGTAAAGAGTCTACTAAAATTAAGCAATTTTCTTCTCGTATCTACAAGCAGCTGTTGATCAGACATTAAGTAATGCAGGTATAAATCAACAGGGAGGCTTATGCGTATATATAACTCCGTGGCTGTAATGGGAAACTGAAATGCACAAAGAGAAAAGTAAGCAGATTGCACCAGTCAACTATTTTTAGACCTTTGAATCCAGTGATAGGTTCCCTTTTCTCCGTGTTATCCTATGTGATCTTGAAAAATTGGAGCCTTGGGGGAAGAAATGTGAATGCGTAACAGTCCTGTTAAAGTTACTCTTGCGAATAGCATACTCTAAAAATCTGACTATAATGGTAATTACATCTAACCCCTAAGCCAGATAAAATTACTTTGCAGCTTCCTAATATGATAATTCTGCTTTTGCCATTGAATGTAATGGTCAGGGAGTAGCCAGGGCTGACTGTCAATCTTGTTTCATTCTAAACTGGCACAGTTTTTTTGCAACGTTTCTGTTAAAATGAACTACCTCACAATAATGGGTGCTAGTATCATGTTTGTTTGTTTATTATTTTTATAAATCAAGGCAGCAAACATACATAATACTCCTTCTTCCTTCTATTTGCCCCACAACAACCACCCTGTGAGTGAGTTTGGCTGAGAGAGAGTGACTGGCCCAAAATCACCAAGTTGGCTTTCATGCCTAGGCAGGACTAGAACTCAGGATCTCTTGGATTCCAGCCTTTAGTGTATCCTCCAGAGACCAATTATGCAGCAGGCAGTCTTGTTCCAAAGAGGATGCCCTTAATACATTCAATATGAGCAGTTTACGTAGATTGTGAAAGGATGCTACTGATTTTCCTTGCCTGAAAACAAAGTATTATCATTTCTTTGAATTTATTAGCAGAACTAAAGAGTCATCTTGTAATGGAAATGGGTGGCATAAAAAATAAACAAACAAACAAACAAGTCCTATTGTCTATAGAAAAGCACACATTGGACAAAAGCAGGTTCAATAGCTTCCTACAACTTCTAGTCATTGATTCAATCAATGAGGTTTGAAAATTGCATAGCTTCAGAAATTCAGAGAAATCCAATTGTTGTCCAAACCAAATGTACATATAATATATATGCTTTTTTTTAAAAAAAAGTTGTAAGCTTAATACCTTTACCATATAGAAAAAATATATAGTTAAGTCACTTGCCTTGCTTCAACCTATGGCCAAATGAAGTGCTACCATTTAATAGCATTGAATAAAACTTTGCATACAATTTAAGTTTTGTAATTATGATTTCTAGTCTATCCTTAGTGTCAATGAGGACAGGAATGACAAACAAGAATTTTGTACAACAGCAAGATTAGAACATCCAAATGTTAAAAAAAAAGGCTCCTGCTTCCTTTACTGTGGCTAGCAGGGAGTGTTTCAATACCTATTGCTGCATTTTCTTCATAGTTGCAGGAGATTTGCCCCAGTCTTCAGGTGATCACTTGCAAAGGCAGCAAAACCTTTAAAAACAAAAACAAAAAAGCTTAAGAAAAGTTTAAGTGGCACATTTTCTTGAAAATCACTTGCCCTGATTAGGTTCCTTAACTGAACTTCCAATTTGTGCTTTAAAATTTAATATAACACACTTGCAACAGTACTATTTAAATCCTATAGGTAAAAACCATCCTGCAGCATACATCCAGAATTCACTTCATACATTCTTCTTGTCTGCTAGTTAAAATCACATTTTCCCTAATATTTGTACAATGTTTATCTTGTCTTCCAAATTGAAAACATAGCGTGCCATAGGTCTGGTACACAATACTCCAAGCATGATCTCATTTCAGTGTTATTTAAGAACAGTATTATATTGGCAGTTCTGTTTTCACTTCCCTTCCAAAGATTCCAAGCATGAGGTTTACCTTTTTTATGGCAGCTGCATATGGGCTGACATTTTCAGTTATGCTGTCCATCCTGACTGCAAAATCACTTTCCTGATTAGACAGTGCCAATTCAGTTTCCATTACCATATATATGAAGTTTGGAGGCTTTTTGTCCCACACTTTACTCTGCTTTACACCAAGTTGCATTTGTCATTTTCATGCCCAATCACCAAGCCTGAACTCCTTTTGAAGCTCTTCACAAATTATATACAAGTTTAAAAGCACCAGTTCCACTACTGTATGTACATCTCACCAGTGTTACCTGTTTATTCCTACTCTTTTTTCCTGTTTTTCTTTTAATCCAAATGCCAAGCCATGAAGGCATTTGTCCTTCTATTCCATGACAACTGAGTTAGCTGAGGAATTTTGTCAGATGGTTTTTGAAAATCTAGGCATACAATAACACCTTGCCTACATGCTTATTGAGGCCCTCAAAAAATATCTGGAAAATAAGTGAAAACTAGATTTTCTTTTGCATAAATTATTGGTTTCTTTTCAGAAAGACTTGTTTTTCTATGTTGATTATTTTCTCTTTAATAATACTTTAAAATACTTTCCTCAAAACAGATGTTAGTATAACTGGTTTCTAGTTTCCCTTACCACCCATAAAATCTCTTTTCAAAAACTCAGGTCACATTGACTGTTTCAGACCTTGGTAACAGATTCTGATGTTGAAGAGAAGTTGAGCATTTTTATGAAAAAAATCAACAATTTCATATTCAAGTTCTTTAAGAATTCTTGAGGGCTTGAGTGCTGTCTGGCCGTTGGATTGATCTATCTTTAGCTTATCCATTTGATTTATAACATATCTCTTATTATGACTATTAGCATCCATTGTCCAGTTTTCCCCAGCTGAAGCACAGGAATCTGTTCTACATCTTTCACAGTGAAGAAAGAAATAAAAAATTCCTTTCAGTTTCTCTGCTATTACTCTTATCCCCCTGTAGTACTCCTATAATGTTCCAATTGTCCAACAATCATTCTAACCAATTTTCTGTTCCAAATGACATGGAGAACTTTTTCTTAATACTCTTTGCCATGTGTTCTTCTAAGTCTTATTTTGCATCATTTTTATTATTTTGGTAGCCAAAGGATATGCAGGCAGGATAGTTTACTGGAAAGAGCAGAGATACAAAGGGGTGGGGGGCTGTTTACTCTTGTTGTTTTTTTTTATTTTCCCTGTGTACAAATCTATTGAATCTAATAATTACCTTTTATGTAAAGAGTTTCCCACTGAAAATTGGCAGGAGGCATAATGTTGTTGCTTAGCAATTTGCTGTCAAATTTCAGTGCCATAATATTAAATCTGGGGACAACAATAACTAGGCTTGGAAACAGCCTGCAGACTATTGTAATGCATTTAAGTGATAATATGGGGCCGGAAGACATAGATGAAGATGCAGGTAGCATGGTCCCACCTGGTTCTATTGGTTTTCTTCAGAGTTCTATCCAGAATTTAGTATAAGTCAGGTCACGTCATGTTACAATGTCTCCTGCTCTCTAGTATCTACTATCCTCTGTCATAAAATCACAATTTATGTAGGGTATGATCACAGTCTTTATTGGCTATGCCTTAGGTACTTTGAAAGATAGCAATACAATATTGGTTCTTATGCCCCTAGCTTTATGTTAAGGACATCTTGACCTATTGCATAACTTTAACTGGGTTCACATATTGCACTAGATTTTGTTTAGTTTGTTGTGTAGGCCACAACCATCTCTGTGAGCCACAGTCCATAAAACTGCATTATAACCTGAAATGTCAACCCAGTCTTTGTGTTGTGGTATGTGCAAAAAAGAGGAAATCTACCAAAATTGAATAGGTTGTCTGTCATAGAGCAACCGTTATGAATATCTGTGGTATAATCACCCACAAGGTAAAAGATGAATCCTGAATCTTTGTAAAGTGAGATATAAGTGAGGGGAGATCGAAACCCATCTCCTCTGCCTCTATCTTTTTATATCTGTTAACATGGAGATACAACTGTAGTTTCTTTTCTTCCTTTCTTCTGAAGTCACATCAAAACTTATAATTAATTTATTTGAACAAAATAATAAAAAATAAAATAAAATGCCCTGATGTGACTTCAGGAGGGATAGGTAGAAAGAAACCCCCTCCCCAAGTCCTAGTGCTGAAGTAGGGAACGTTCTGATCTCAAGTGTCTTTTGGAAAGATGGATAGTGTAATGGTAAAATGATTCCCTGAAGGAAGGGTGAATATCCCTTTTACTAACACTATATTGTTAAGGTCCAGAGACTACTATTCACAGAGCAATATTAATAACCTTCTTGGTAGGGAACATTCTGCTCCAGGGCTCCATGAATGAAGGTTGAAAAGCCAGCTGGGAGCAGCTTTGGGATAAACAAATTGAGCAGTTTTTTTTTCTCAACCTGGATTCTCTTTAACAAGAAAAGAGAAGGAACCCCTTATTAATAAGTTAGTGTTAGATGGCTGTTGGGATGTCCAATTAGGCTGCTGTCAGAGCGGCTATTTTGGCCTGATAGCTCTTCTAGTTTAACTTTCCTTATCTTTTTACTCAGACATAGCTATCCATGCAATCTAACTAGAATCCATTTTAGTCTTTCAGATCTGGAATCCCAGAAAATGCCTCACCCTTTTCCCAAAGTTAGGAATACATCTATTTAACATGTGCAAAGTTATGGGCCAGAGTACTAAATGTTATATGCTGTAACAAGTGCACTAGGGAGTGGATAAGTGGATGTGTTACCGGAATGATGCCATTTACTTTTTTTTTCTATTCCCCTCAGCTGTTGAATTTATACTCTGGGGTGCAGAAAAGTTCTGGAAGGATTATTGAACTGCCAAGGGGCATATATGCTTCATAGTTGAGTTCACATGCTGGCATAAAAACCTCAAGTCACCTTCTGATCCTAGTTAGACAGTGGCTCCTCCATTTGAGACCCAGCAACGGCTGACAGAAAAAGACTCCAGTGTCTCTGGTTACATCATGGTGGTGCAGAACAATCTGGACATCGGGGAAACCAGGAAAGGAATCCTGCTGGAACCATTCATCCACCAGGTTGGAGGACATATGAGCATGATGAAGTATGATGACTGCACTGTCTGTAAGCCACTTGTCTCTCAGGAGCAATGGTTCTATGAAGCTCTTCCAACAGCAATGAAACAGTTCACTCCTCGTTACAAAGGTAGGACTAAGATTCAAATCGTGAATGCACAAGTTTGAAAATAAGAGCCTGTAGATTCTGAATAAACGTACCATAGGCTATGTTGCAAGATTTATAGTGAGAGGTTAAGGGCGTGAGCTTAGCAAACGATGCTTATAAAAAAATATATCAGAAATACCACCTCTTCTGCTCCAGTTGCCAGGAAAGAAGTGAAGTTACTAGACCTTGTCGCACAGAGAAATGATATGTTGTTCAAAGCCATTAAAAATATACAGGGCAGTTGTTAGCAATCTGGGAAAGGAAAGAATGAAATCTGAGACAGGAGCAAAAAAAGTGATTGTTGTGTCTTTCTTGGAATTTGTAAGGCAAGATGATCATGCGATTCAGGTTGCTCTATAAAAGCCTCACTGGAAGCAGTTGTCCTGCCTTGGTTACCAAATATTATGGGCGTCCAGACAGCATTTATCATTTTTTCATATTTCTGTCTACACTTGTTCTTTGAGTACCTCACATCTGGAAACACCTTCCAACTTTCAGTGGAACTGTGTCTAAGAATAATTGTATTAAACTTATTTTAAGATAAGATTTGATACTGGTGATTCTTATTAGATTTGGTAAGGCTGGATTAATAGATGGGGGGAGGGAATACTTCAGTGTCTTATTGGCCAGGATGCAGCCAATGTTGCTTTAGTGCTTCAGATGAACAAACACCTGCCAGTTAAAAGCTAGTTGCAGTTATAACTGCAAACCCAGATGGTTAGAATGCTTTACCACTTTTATACCACAACTTGGGGAAGGGGGGGGAGTGTTAAAAACTTTGAACACCCATCAAAGAAAGGAGAAACAAAAGAGAATTCTTTTCCAATACAGAAACAGAAGAAAAAGCCAATTTACTACTATGGTAATAGATAAGATCTCCAAAGTCCTCTCATTTAAGCATTTTCTCCATTGATGCTGCAGATATTTCAGCAATAGTGATATGTGTCTGTAAGTTAATCCATTTGGACTTTATCATGTTTTGATTCCATTTAAAGAAGCCATCAGTGCATATTATACCTTCCATAATGAGATGTCTCCTGGACTGAAAATAAAGAACCAAACCTAAAGCTGACTAGCAATAGGATTTTTATTTTTGGGGTGGGGGGTGGGGGGTGTATTTTTGCATAGCTTATTATTCATTATAATTTGATTTGTTTTAAATCATATTATTTGTTATTGTAAAATATTATTATGAGCCTAGGTGGCGCAGTGGTTAGAGTGTTGAACTGCAGGCCACTTCTGCTGATTCAATCTAGCGGTT
>JANHFL010002705.1:5296-21040 GCA_032468155.1 Oxyrhabdium leporinum | reverse complement strand
TGTAAACCGCCCCGAGTCTTCGGAATGGGGCGGTATATAAATGTAAAAAATAAATAAATAAATAAATAAATAAAAACTTGACTGGGAAGGACTTAAATTGCAGAAAAGCTCCCATTCTGATTTTGATCATTATCCATTCCATATGTGAGGGACACAATGATCTTGGACTGGAACCAGCCTTACATATCTCTTTAATGTTGTGGGGCTTTTAGTTGTCTTAGAAAGATAAGCCAATATTCAATTTTTTTATAAATAAAAGCAGAAGAGGGTGGGAAACAAAAATACAATAAACTTTAAATTAGTTAAATCATATGATATTCATCCTTGCCCATTTCCTGGTATGAGAAAGAACACATAAAATGAAATGCTGGGAGATAGACTAGACAATACTAGTCTAGACATCTTATCTAACTTTGATGCTGATATCTGGGACTGAAACTCCAAGGAAGTAGCACCTGTTCCAGTATTTCATAATCTCTTGGTCTTTTCATCAGGCATACTGTGGGAAGATCTCTTTGCATTTAGTCATAGGTTTCTTAGAGAAATATGAGGATACAAAATAACAGAGAAACAGAAAACAAATAAGCTTTAAAACAGTAGAAGTTGGGATAAATCCATTGCATGGTAATTATTTGAACGACTAATGTACCGGTATTATGTAGGGGGCTGCCTTCATAACTTCGTCTGTTCATCAGCATCTATTCATAACTTCAAGTTTGAGGAGAATATATTAATAGAATTGCCAAGATTTAGGATTATGATTGTGTTAAGACAGTTCTTCAACTTCTCTGCCTTATTTGTTATTTCTAAGCCTAAATTTCCTGTCTGAACCTTGTTTCCAATGTGGAAGTAAGATTCAGCTACCAATCTGGTCAGTTTTCACACAGAAAGATTTTAAAAAATGATTCGGCCTGATGAGCCTTTAGGTTTGTTCTGACTGGGAATCAGAGTTTCTGAAAGATTGCCTAACAGATATTAATATTTTCAGTAGAAATACTTTTCATTATATCATTACATTTTGCTGAAGCCATACTAGGGCCCTGGCTACTTAATAGACTGGAAAATCTGGAAAACAAAACATAAGGTATAAACCAGGTCAATAAAGCCATAAACTAAACACAGATTGCTTCAGATCAATAGCGAAATTTTGTATGATTTTGTTAAACTGAATTCATGCAGACCCAGAATTTGTAACAAGCCCATTTGTGTAAGAGAAAACTTCATTTTGAGATACAAAAGGAGCTTGCAAGCAATAATTTTCAAAATGGGATAGGGAATAAATACATTGGTATGAATTATGTAATAAGAAATATCGCTGCTTCAACCAAAAATATTCCCCCATTTGCTCCAATTTTAAAATATGTATTCAGACTGCACATTGCTTCAGTTGTCATTCAGTCTCTCCTGGCTGTGAAGCAATGGAAGACGGGCTGACCCAATTAAAGCCACTCCCACCCCATTTCTTTCTAAGAGGCAAGATTTAAACATAAAATTGTCCACCTGGGGCTGAGTTGGCATTTTTCCAGCCGAGAGCTGTTTTACAAGAATGCCTGCATTTTAAGAGTTCTTATCTGAGCTCAATAGAATATACAATCACCTCCCACGTCTCTTATTTCATTCTTTTACCATTAACATGAAAACATCAAGTTGGCTCATTTTCCCTTAAAAAATAATGCATACTTTAAAGGCATTGCTTGTATTAAACCAATAATAATAATCTCTCCCTCTGTATAATATTGCAGAAAAAGTGCTATGAAATGAAGCTTTCATAAGTGCTAGCTCCCAAAAGTTGTCTGAAGTCCAAGTCTCTATAGTAGAGCTACCACATTTGGCCTGCAGGAGTCCAGATGAGACTCTAGATAGCAACAAAAAACTGTACAGAAAAACTTCTTCTTTTTTTTGCTATTATCTAATGATTATCTGAATTTTTGCAGCGTAGGTATAGTAGGCCTCTATAAAAAGTAGCATATTTCTTCCCATCTTCTTTTGTTGTCCCACTGCTAATTTTGGCTGGCTACTAGTGTCCCAAGGAGGTTTTATACCCAATGGCAGATAAATTCACCCAAGCCTGTTCTACAAATGTTACTAATCAATAGCTCAGTTATATGAATTTTTCACAGATACTGTATATCATGCGAAATGCATTCAAAGGTATCCTTGTATTTACAGTCAAAGGCAACTACTTTTTGGTGGGCAAAAAAGGAACAAAACTTTGTAGTCAGTATATAGCTTTTACTTTTAGCAAGATGGCATTTCATGCCCTTAAAAACCACCACAGGAATTCACATAAAGTGTTGCCATTTTAAATAGGTTGAAGCACTTTCACAGAAGTAAATTCTGCACAGGAATATCCAGCCTGCTGCTTCAAACGGCTGGAATGTTAATTCATAAAGAGATTTTTTTGGGAACTAGAAAAAATATATATGAAAGAACGGTTTTTCATAATTTTGCTTCAGATATTCTGCCATACATGACTGTCATTCAATACCTTTATAATAAGGATCTAATTTTCCTACAAACATGGCAATGGAATTCCTAATTTGGAATACTAGAATGAAATACAAATTGCACTGACTAGCCCCCTATAATTTTTTAGGGCATGTCACCCAAAAAACCCCTTCATCTGACCTGGTATCAACATATCTTTAGACATCACCTTTGAAAAAATCTGAATGCTTTCCTAGAAAACTAAAGGTCAGGCTGAACGTCAGTAGAAATAGCTTTATATTTTTGGCATGGATTCACTAGTGGAGTTATGGAGTTAGATATTTTTATAGAGTTGCATATATTTATAACTCCTGGAGGTTTTGAGGTACTTTAAGAGCCATTATGTAATGATATCACTTTATAAAATGTTGCCCAGCTACCACCAATTAAGTCTACTACAAGCTAGCACTATTTCAGAAGGCTACTTCCAGATAAAACTGTCTTTTTATTCATTTCAGTACAAATTAGACAACCTTGAAACAAATGCCTTCCTTTGGGCAACATCTTCTCTCCCAAAATTACTTGTCTAGTTTACAGCTCATTATGAGATTAGACCTATTTTCAACTAGGTTTTGTTCAGGTTTATATTGCACATGGCAGTAAATAAATGTGCCTATTTATTTAAAAATACACATCCAGGAGCAGAGCTATAGAGACTCAAAGGAAAACAGCTTCTAAGAATTGCCGAGATGTTTCTAACCTGATACCTTCTGTAAATATTCTCCTCTTACTGCCATTGCCATGTACAAAGCCAAACAGTTTGAGCCCTGAAGAAATAAATGTGCTGAAACTATGTTGCATATGTTGATGGCTTCTACAGTCATATATATCATTCATATTAATGCAATGAGACTCTTGGCTGTTTATGCTGCAACAGACTAATTGGAATCCAGCACATTGTTTTATTTGCAAGCCTTTTCAACTCTCATTTTACCTAAATGACTGTCTCTACAGTATCCATAGTACCTTCCAAATATGGATCGTGATGTCAGGATTTTTCTTCCCACTTTTGCTATCTTATCCCTAGGATTTTCATCATATAAAAAGCTGAAGTTACTTTAAGGACTATAGACCACCTGGCCTACGTTTTTTTCTCTTTTCTCTTCTGTGAAAGGAAGGAAGATAGGAAGATGCATACTTGGCATGCAACCATCTTCAAGTGCACCTAAATTGTGGGGAAAGCAAAAGCTTGAAGGTGGCCAAGAGTTTTACCAGTTTGCAATTGTCCTCCAGTGATTCCTGTTGGCTTCATTGGAGCACTAGACACTACCCCAGTAGAAAATTTCCTTTGCATAGGACAAGATGTTATGGTCATTTCTTTGGAATGTGGCAATTGCATAATGTATCCACTCTTCCAATGACAGTGGCCATTAACTGAATGATTAGTCTTTCAAATTAGCATATGCTAATTGCATCTTTTAGTTATCTCAAGTCGTTTTTGAGAGTCACATGCACTACACACAAAAAGCAGGCTATATTGTAAGCCAGTAGAAAGATTATCATATCAGAATTCACCATGGCCTATTGAAAAAACAAAATCATTTAACCAAAATTCATAGTTTACTAAACACAGTCACCAAGCTTTCCCAAGATGCTATTTAAAATCCAACTATATTAAGGGTTATCATGGTGTAGAAATGGCAGGATATAAAAATTTTCTGGTTCTATGATCTCTCTTTATTGGACTGATGAGCAGTCCTGCAGTATCCAAAAACTTGTAACTTTGCAACATTTTACTTGGTCCTAATGTTGTAGATTTTGAATTTTTCCCATCAGCTAATAGTAGCATGAGCCCTTCATCCAAACAATTTGGAAGCCTGAACAACAAAGGAAGGTCCACTTGTTTAGGTCAAGCAAAAAATATGCAGGAAATGATCTTATGGTGTCCCTCACCTATCAGAGATCTCCAAATGTTTCTTTTCAAAACAAGCAATTGGCAAGCAACTTCTTTATCTCATAGAACGTACAAAGAATCCATTCTTTTAGGCTAACCCATTCATATCATTTGCATTCTGGTTTTTCTGCTGGTTTACAGTTGATCAATAAAATGATCTGCCCTCTTTTCAAAAACTAACAATATTTTTTTAAAAAACAGCCAGCATTTATTGCAGCCTTAAGACTCTCAGTCTGGCTTGGTTCTTCAGAGCCCTTCCCGTACTTGTCATTCTATTCCAGCTCATAAATTAGGGTTATTTTTAAATTGTTTTGCTTTAGCTATGAAATGTGCTTCTCTACCTGACAATTCAGTATTGAATCTGTCCCCATTTTTAGATAAAGCACAAAAATAGACAGCTTGATTCATGAGTCAAAATGGCCTCTCCTGTCTCTTCGGGTACATAGAGCAAGCATTTTTAGGCACTAAGAGGAAGCTGATTCAGCATGCCTGACATAAAGAGGAGGAATATATGAAAAGCTCTACTTTGATGTCATACAATCCAAAAACTAAGGGGATTAAATCTGACAGTGAAATTGATACTTTATCACACCAAAACCCTCTGATACACACAAACCCCTTGTTTCACACATTTCTTCTTCATTTTTATAAATTTAGGACTGCAATACAGATGCCAGGTGTTAGATGAGATATAGATATATCTTTCAGATATACTCTTGTATTTTCCCTGGTCTTACTTAAACAGATGGAAAAAAGGAACAGCATCCAGATTTTCTAGGAGGTGAGAACAGGTGTTTAGGACATCTTGAGACCTTTGAGCTAGGAAAATGTAATGAATGTTAAATACAGGCAAAACAAAGTTAGTAAAGTAAGAAAATGCTGCTATGCAGCAACTTTTTTGCTATGCAATTTTAAATGAATTTTGGATATATTCCTTGGAATCCTCTGGTCTAAGGCAAGAATGTCAATTGTTCATGCCGAATTTTGGAATGAAAACATTTCATATTCCATCACAACTTCTACACTTAGTGTCGGTGGGTATATTTAGTTTTCAGACTACCTTAACAACTGTTGTTGATTCTAAAGTTATCCCCTTACTTCTGTCCCTCGAAAAGCTTGAGCTACAGATCCTAGCAATCTCCACATTGTGAACGGTATTTAGGGTTTGTGTGTGTGTTTGTGTGTGTGTAAGTAAAGGTATAGCTTGAGATTAAAAATAGTCATTTGGCAACTTTGCTTTGCCCTGATTTCCCCATCTAAATCCTAGAATTATTCAGACATAGCTTCAGGTAGCTTATGTTGCTGCGCAGGGGGGAGGGGGGGTGCTCCCTATAAAAGAACAATGCTATGTAAGACTCTCAGTAGGGGCAGCTGAGAGGAAATAGGGCTAGAATTGAAAATGCTATGCTTACTAAGTAGAATTTGCAATATCCTTGAGAAGATGGCCCACTATCACTGATGTGTCATCAAAAGGTCAAAGATGCCTTATCCATCAGCTATGCTCAAAAGTAACCTGTCATTTGAGACTATGAGCTGCAACTGTGTTCCCCCAGGCTTTATTGGGAATGGCATAAATATGCCAAAGGGTGTCTGACACCTCCGCCATGTGAGCACCATTTAAGTCAACAGGAGAAGCATGGCTGAAATATAGAATTACAGAGCACTGTTCATTATATGCAATAAATACTAAGGTGTTTTTTTCCCCCAAAAAAATTAGACTTGCCTTGTCATGATGTAGAATAAGTCCTGTGCCTTTTGAAAGTGGGAAAAGACTGAATAACTGTGATTTCTCCCACCCATTCCTTAGCCATTTCCCCCTTCCAATCTTGTAGTCATTTTGTTTTTTTGCAGCTTGGATAAAAAGACTGATAGAAGAATGGGAGAAGCCACAGTCTCTTTGTCTACCACAGCAGGTGATTTTAACAGTACAGAATAAATCTGTAGCAGACCTAAATTGAATATAAAGATCTAAAGCTTACCTAGACATACAGCCCCGAATTCTCTGCTGCAATAGTGTTTGCAAGCTTCTGGCACTATCCAACTGGGAGAGAAATGGTTTTTTGAAAACTTTCGGACTGTGCACATTAAGATTAATTCCTTGCCTATTGAACCCCCGGGATATATAATGGCACATGCTTGTCCCATTCTCACGGTAGGTGTTTATCTCATTTTGAAATGGCAGCAATTTTATGTCTTAAAAAGCCATTAAGCCCAAATCCTAACTTACTGATACAATGTTACATAATTGAAACAGACTTGGAGGATAGCTACTTATTTCACCATGATTTTGCTCAACTGTGGTTTGTTGGCTAAGTCATTTTTGACTGGGTATTACATATATTATACGTCTGATTTTGGTCATCACAATATAAAAAAGATATTGAGACTCTAGAAAGAGTGAAGAGAAGAGCAAGAAAGCTGATTAAGGGAACTGGAGTCTAAAACATATTAACAACGTTTGCAGGAATTGGATATGTCTAAGTTTGATTAAAAGAAGGAGCAAGGGTGATATGACAGCAGTATTCCAATATCTAAGGGGCTGCCACAAGGAAGAAGGGGTCAACCTATTCTGCAGAAGGCAGAATAGGCAGAACAAGAAGCAACGGATAGAAATTAATCAAGAAGAGAACCAACCTAGAACTAAGGAGAAATTTTCCGACAGAACAATTAATCAATGGAACAATTTGCTTCCAGAAGTTGAAGGTGCTCCAATATTGGAAGTTTTTAAGAAGAGATTGGACAACCATTTGTCTGAAATAGCATAGGGTTTCCTGCTTGAGCAGGGAGTTGGACTGGAAGACCTCCAAGGTCCCTTTCAACTCTCTTATTCTGTTATTATACTAAGCCATCAATATAGTTTTCAAGACCACAATGGCTTAATTCATTCAATAACTAATCCAAAATCAAACATGCATTTTGTAACATATTGTTTGAAGTCATTTAACGTATGCAGACCACTCTGTGTTCAAGGCAAGTGTCAGAAAGATTATTATTCTGTGAAATTCTTGGTGCTTTCTGAAATTGTTTTCTTGTAGACATTTCGTTAACTGACTAGATAATGAAAATACTGATAATGATTACCTAGCTGGGTAATGAAGCATCATCAAAATAACAACCAATCCCAGAGAGTACCAAAGACTCCACAGCTCAGCTCTGAGTGACTATATTTTCTGCTATTAGATTATTATTCTCTCTGTTTCTGAACATCAGACATCAGAGCAGGCCTCTAATGTTCCAATGGCACAAGAGAGAAATATCAAAACACTTGCAGGGAAAGGGGGGGGGATAGCATGTTCAAGTTCAAAAGAAGCAAGACTTACCATCTTGACAAATTTATCCCCTCCTATAGACACTGTTAGAGGATCCTGAAGTTTTTCAGAAATAAAAAAAAAGTAGAACCTCTTAATTATATGTGGAGGACATGATGAGCTAATAAGGACATGGCATACTCACTAGCTGTAGAATCCTGACCATCTTTGGGGAAAGAAACAGAAAAAATGCGTGGGAGAAAGATGGAACTGAATACTCTCATGAGTACCTGGTTGATTGACTGACAACTCCTGTGCTATCATAGAGGTTAAAAAAATAAAGGTATCACTAGCCACAGTCATTGGCAATGCCTAGGCTTCACTAACAGGGGTCACTACCTGTTTGGCATAGAGAGGAGACTTAGAAGTGAGTACAGTATTAATGTCTCTCTCTCTTTAACTTGTCTACATTTTGTAGATGGGTGCTTTGATGGAACTTTAACAAGCCAAGCATTACTGAATAAAAATAAAAGAATATGATTTTAAGAACATGCTATCGTTTTAAAGTATATGCAATATTCTGTTCACTGCAAAAATAAATTAATGCACTTATAATCTCAATCAGAAGGGTAACATATTTGGCATTAGTCTTTTATTAGAAATTCTAGGAAGCTATTTCTTTATGCACAAAGTAGTAATCTGATCTCTACAAGTAGTTTGACCTCTTCCATCACCCCCTTTCTTCTTTTGCTTTGTTAATTTTGTTTCATCTTTGGACAAAGAATATAATTTTTGAATATAATTTTCAGTTCAGCCCTGAACTACAAATATCCTTCTTTATTAATATAATTTTTGCTTGCATTATTCCCATATGGAGTTTGGAGAGCCAGTTGGTGTAATCGTTAAGGTGCTGGACTAGAAACCAGGACACTGTGAGTTCTAGTTCTGCTTTAGGCATGAAAACCAACTGGGGGACTTTAAGCCAGTCACTCTCATCTCAGTTCATTTCACATGGAAAATAGGAGGAGGAAGGGGTGTTGCGTATATTTGCAGCCCTGAGTTATTTATAAAGTAATAAAGGCAAGATAACAATTTAATAAATAATAGTTGTAATAATAAATATGGGTGCTCTTTTTAGGATAAAAAAACATATGTCATATGTCACAGAGTAAAGATTATGTATTCCACAGTATGACAGTGAGATTAATAAAATAACTTTTAGAATTTTTCTTGGTTTATGGTCAACACTACAAGTGAAACAAGTACTTAATTTGCGATTACTGCCCAAGCAAACAGTATTGAGGATAATACAGTCCTTTGCCCATTACGTCTGAGCCTTCCACATTTGAAAAACGATACAAACATATGATAGGTCTGTTCTGATTTCATTGTGTCCTGTTTGTTCCTATTTGGAAGAACTTCTAAAATATTTCAACAACAAGTTCTACTTTCTTAGTAACCGGCAGCTCCCATTTTTGCTTTCCGTGGTGTATCATTTTAGGGTAAGGCAGATTACTCAAATGTCACATATGTGGCAATGTGAAAAAGAGTTTGTTCTATTTTAGAACAAGCAAAGTAGCACTCTAGATAACAAGGAAAGGTTAAGACTAGATAATATGGCTGTACTACTTTTTAATCCCAACTTACATTGGGGTGAAATCAAATTTTAAAGTAATAATCTTCTTTGCCTGATTTGGATTTTATTTGATTTCCAAAGATGATTATCTCATCTGGGGAAATTAAAGGCATTTCATGCTCTCTTGCCACTCAATAGTGAAGCTCAAAGGAAAGACTGTGTATAATAGTAAACCTGAAGCCTGTAATCAAATAAATTCAGAATTCCTGTGGAATGGGCACTGGAATCAATTTAAATAAAGGAATAGGGTACTGAATAGGATAGTCATAACTTGTCTTTTACAGAGGTCAGTCCTGGAATTAGATCTATGTAGACTAAGTTTGGTTTAATTGTAAAGGATTTTGAAATCTCCGGTCAACAGTAGTGTGTTTCCCTGAACAATAAGACCTAATCGGAAAATAAGCCCTGGCATGATTTTTCAGGATGCTTGTAATATAAGCCCTTCCCTAAAAATAAAGCTCAGTTAAGATTGTCAGCCAGACAGACACATTTAGTACTGTATTTCCCCGAAAATAAGACCTAACTAAAAAATAAGCCTTAATGTGTCTTTTGGAGCAAAAAAATAATATAATATCCGGTCTTATTTTCAGGGAAACACAGGTAACAAATTAAGCAAGTATACTAGCATTTTCTAATATTTAGTGAGATATATTTTAATTTAATTTATGGTAATTATTTCTAAATATCTATCTCTTTATCTATCTACCTACCTACCTACCTACCTATCTATCAATCATCTGTCTGTCTTACTTAATCTTAACCTGTGAAGATTTTATAGTTAATTTCTCTTATCTATTTTGGTGCTGTGAAAATGGCTATCAGAATACAAAGTTTACTTGCCAAGATTTCTCTAGATTCCTCTCCTTACCCAAGTTGGAGGACATGGAATCATACTAAAAGGAAAAAAATGGAAGGAAAAAAAGACAGGGGGTTATTCCAGTTGACTTTGTAATTTAACTTATATATTTATTCTCTACTTTAGGGGGAAATTTGACACACCCAACATCCCGAGACATGGATTAGGCCTTTGGAGTATATAATTTGCTTGCCAACCTCCTGTAACTCAGGACCTTAAGCACACAGCAAGAATTTTGGATCAATATGAACATGGAGAGCAGAGACTGATTATCCCCCATCCATAGTTGACATCTCCACATACTTTAAAGAAATGGCAGCACACCAAAAATAACATATATTTGTCAGCCCTTCAGGATAACCTAGGTCAGGAAAAAGACACTACATAAAATACTGCGGTCACTATTTTACTGATGTAGACTCTAATAATAGAATCTTGAAATCCTGTCACTATTTCTTCTTCTCTACCTCTTATATCAAAGAGAATCAAGGCAAATCAGTCTTGAGTTTCTTTCTTCTACTTCCTTGTTTTCCTGAACTAAGTTCATGTTTTCCTAATAGTTGCTGTAGAAGATGAAGCAGAAGAACTAATTATCAATTTCTGTATCCAATTATTTCTTAATTAATACTTCTTTACACAACTAAACAATGCTTGTATATGGACATCATCAAATGGAGCACGTAAGATTAAGTGGCCATACTATTGTTTAAAGAAGGTATAGCAACTCAGTTATAGCATTAAACATATGGTCAGGTGCTGACTGTGGACCACAAACTACTCATGTGCAAATGCTAAGCTAAGGAAGAAGAACAAAACCAACAAGACTAAAATATATGAAGAATGATTGCAGGAATTCGGTACGTTTAGTCTAGTGAAAAGAAGGACTATGGGTGACATGATAGCAGTGTTCCAGTATTTGAGGGTCTGCCACAAAGAGTGGGTCAACCTATTCTCCAAAGCACCAGAAGGCAGGACAACTAGCAATGGATAGAAACTAATCAAGGAGAGAACCAACCTAGAACTAAGGAGAATCTTTCTAACAATGAGAACAATTAACCAGTGGAATGACTTGCCTTCAGAAATTGTGGGAGCTCCATGGAGGTTTTTAAGAGACTGGGCAGCCATTTATCTGAAATGGTATAGGGTCTCCTGCTTGAATGGAGGGTTGGACTGGAGGACCTCCAGTGTCCCTTCCAACTCTATTTTGTTATTCTTTCTATAATCATGTTTTAATACTGTGAAAAAGAAGAGTAGAATGAGTAGATGGACTCAGTTACAATGGCAATGTGTGCATTTTTGAACAACCTGTAGGATCAGGTTAGGAACAAATTGTGCCAGAGAAAACTATGGGGTCACTAGAAACTAACTCTGACTTGATAGCATTTAATGAATCAGTTTTCTTCAAGGTCATCTCTGTATTTCTCTATAAAGTCTCAAATAAACATGATTTGGAATAAATGTTGAGCAAATAAAGAGAGTTCAGCTGTGATCTGATCAAAGGTTATATATTGCAGCATCTTATTTCCACATAGGTCCACCAGAATTTGATGGGAGGCTTGAGTGCTGAAGCATTCTCTTAATTGCATTCCCTAGAAATTTATAATAAGAGACTTCTTGTTTCTCTTATGTAACTGTATTACATAGACATAGTTAATACTTGTCATTGCTTACTTTTCGTTCCATGAATTTGTTTCTGATCTTTTAAAATCATCCAATATTATAATCATCACTGCATCTTCTGGCAAGTTTAACTGCAGTTTAACTTTGTATGAAGAACTACAGTTTATTTTATTTGCTCTGAATGTGTGGGTTCTCAAATTAGCAGTGAACATTTGTTAAATTAGAAAAAGAAATCTGGGATTGTATCAGATTTTATGTATATGAATTTACATATCAATTTCCCATGTTGATGCAATTTATTTTTCCACTTAAAGGTATAATATCTGTATATCTCAAGAAGGACAGCATGGGAAATCTGAATCTTGTAGCCTGTCCACACACAGATAATCACAATTCCTTGGATAACACCTCAAAGGAGTGTTCAATGACAATATGGCAGAAACTCAACCAAGCAAAAACCAGCAAGAATGATCATACATTTGTCAAATGGAATCACAGCCCATTCACAAATGTCATTGAAAGCAGGTAAACAGTACAAAAAGACAGCAATGCAATACAAAAGAAAAAAGCTTAATTTTCCGGTTTCCATCCAGTAAATTACTAACATAAACTCCACATTTATGTATGGGTCTTGCCCCATAAATGAGCTCTAGGATTATCCAATTATTTTGACTTGCCAGAAAACTGTACTAGCATGAATATTTTTAAATGATCTGTTAGATTTATATTGTACCTAATCCTCCATTGCCAATCACAATCCTGCTTGCCTTGCCTCTATTTCCAGCCCAGATACTGTACTTGATTTCCATCTAAGTCTTCTAAGATAATAAATGACAAAGTCGAACAGATTTTACACACCTTGAGGCTGCCCTTGGACAGAATAAGCCGCTTAACTTCACCAATATAGTCATTGAGGCAGATGATCTATCTAATCTTCTTTTATTGGCAAGAGGGAGGGAAGAGACACGTTAAGCTCATGAACATTTTTCTTTTAGATAAAAGTGGACTAAGTCTGAATTATTTGCACAATTTGGGGGATTTATTCTTAATTAAAATGTTGGTTCGTTGTGCTGTTCTTAAACTGAAAAATAAAGTTTCCTTATATTCATTAATCAGAAAACTGCTTGCTGGTCATGACTAACTGATAACTGTGGGCATTACATATATGTAAATAGTGCTACAATTATTACGGTAACACCATGTAGGTTACAATCCTTAGCATTCTGTCTCACAATGAAGATTGCAGTTTAGTGCCAACATTCTTAAGGATAAGTCAGACTGAACCCAGTAAGGCTTATTTCTAAACAATGTACCAAATGGCACTGTTAGACTGCAATCTGAATTGTGGACTTGCACAATCTTACTTCTGGCTACATGAGTTTAATACTATGTCTAAAATCCTGCTGAGATTACAAGGATTTAGAAATACATATATATGCTGAAATGTATAGTGGTAATCTTTTCCTTCCAGACAATAAGCTAATCAGATTCCTTTGTGTCTAGCTGCCATGGGAACACACGACTGCAGACAGATCTTCAGTACCACCAAGATGTATCATCACTTATGGAGGATGCCAATGGGAACCAAGAGGCAAATAACAGCTTTAATCCTTGGGGATTGCACTGTCACAAACAGCATCTAAATCGCATGTCTTCCAAGTATAAGGAGAATAAACCTCATCGTATCTTTTTTCCTGAATTAGCTCAACATTACAGTACACATGTGTAACTGATAATTTGTATTTTTTTTAAAGCTGCTAGTACTGTTATAAGTATAAACATAGAAGGGACAGTTTATCAAAAGTTTAAGTGCAATATGTTAATGACAAAAATGACATTTTTAAATTAAGTCTAAACATGTATTTCAGTGGGACCAAGATTGCAGCAATGTACACACTAAACTTGATGAACCTTAGTCTCAAATATTTTGATATGGATTTATCCACAATAGGAAAAATGCAGATTTTAATTTATTTAGCATTTAGCAATTATCAGAAAGGCAGCTATGTATCTCCAGTATAATAATAATTAACAGTGCTAATCTTGTTTATACATCCTATTTCTAGATATTCCTATAACAAAAGTGTTGCCATAACCTATTTAGCAAACATTTGCAGGAAATGAAATTTGCATCTCATATATTTTTGAGTTTTACTGTTTATATTTGATTTGTAACAACTCAGAATTTTGGATTCTTGTAATCCAGATTCCACAATATTTAAAATATGTATTTCCACTAGAATGTTATACAGAGACACACAAAAAAATTGAATTTGTGCTGAAAGTATTTTCAGGTATAATTTTTTAAAAAAGACTACGCAGTTAGAAATTGTATTCAACAAACCATGATACCCACATTCTAGTAGTATCTGAAAGCCCAACCTTATAATTAAAACTACCCTTCAATGTATATACATTGATTGTTGACCTCGCTAAGAAGAAATATTGTGGGACTTCCAGTTGACGTCACGGCAAGAACGGCTTGGAAATTAGTGGGCTCCACAGAGCCCCACGAAATCCAGCCGGCAACTGCTGTCAGGAGACCCACAGGGTCAAAGCCGCCTTGTAGGGGCAGCGAAGGAGAGGTGCTTTGCAGACAGCGAGGAACTCACAATTTCCTCATCTGGGCAGCAAGCCCTCCTGAGCGGCAGCAGGGAAAATGGCCATTTTTTGGCAGTCACAAGCTGGGACAACAGGGACCAAGATTTGTGCTGGAGTAGTGTGTGGACAGAACATTGAGACTGGTGAGATAATATCCAACTTCTACTTTTAAGATTTGATTTAAAAATAAAAATCTTGAAAATAACCTCCAAGCGCTAAGAAAGCGGCGATCAGATACATGGAGAAGATTAGAAATTGAAAATTAAGAGATGAAAGAATGCTTAAAGAAAGCCTTAAAATATAGAAAGCCTTAAAATATAGAAAGCCTGGAAAAGAATTAAACAATTTGAAAGTTGCTTCTTGGGAGGAACTGTCTTTGTTATTTGTATTCTTAATATATCTTGTATCCTTATTATAAATCTAGAGGATTTATAACATAAGATTGATTAAGTTTTATTAATAACAGGCTCTGTGGGAGTGTTTAAACATTGAGACGTTGGAACTATAGAAGTATATTGAGCAACTCTTAGTGTACTTTAACAAAATGGATTACCAGGGATAATAGAGGGATATGAAGAAATAATTTTAATACTTAAAAACATGTGTGAAACCACAAAGAACAATAAGGATATTGTTTAAAGATAAAGAAATGAATGTAGAAGCCCCTCAACAAGTGGGGGGGGGGAGATGAACAAGATATTCAGAAAATAGATGAGAAATAAGGAAAAGCAGGGGAAGGGAAAAATCAAAATGAGATGCAAGAAAACAAAGATAATGGAGAGAAAAGATTGATAAGTAGGAGTCAAATAGATAATATCTTAAAAGTCTATAATAGAACAGAGGGGAAAAAAGAAAAAGCTCTCCAAATAAAAGAAAAGCTTAGAGAAAAAAACCACAAAAATATCTTCAACAAAAAAGAACAAACTATGGATTGGTGTTCAAAGGATGCAGCAAAAAGAGATAAAGGGCGACTTGAAAGAAATATTTAATGGGTATAAAAACAATACAAAAAAATATAAGTTTCTGAAAGATAGAAAGAAAAAGGTGTTTAAAAGCTAACATGATGGAACTCCAAAAAGATTACGAGATGATGGATAATCAAAATGTATTAATAAAATGGAAAAATAGAATGCAAATAGGGAAAACAGTAGCATATATATATTAATAGATAATAGAACTTACTATACTTAAAAGTATGCTAAGTATAGAAGGTGGAAGTTTAGGATTACGTAAATTAATTGTATTATTAATATTAACAGTGTGTTAAAATATATTGTGAAGTTCAAATTTTTAAGGATTAGAAATGGTGGGAAGCTTGAGACATAACCCTGGGATCGAGTGAAAATTGTTAATATGTGGTGTGATTAATAGTTTTGGATATTTGGGATATTGAAAATATGAT
>JANHFL010002704.1:102067-113371 GCA_032468155.1 Oxyrhabdium leporinum | reverse complement strand
GAGGAGGAGGAGGAGGAGGAGGAGATGATTATTTTTCCCCTTGGCCCCAGCACTCAAAATCTACTACTACCCTCAAGCAAAACTGACTATTCATAAATAAAATAGAACCCTTGGTGCTCTCTGAACTTGGTGGTTTTCTTACAAACGTTTCATTGCCCAACTAGGTAACATTATCAGGGCACTTCATTACCTAGTTTGGTAATGAAACATCTACAAGGAAACTCATCAAACTCAGAGAGCACCAAGGACCTCTCATTTCAACCCTGAGCTTTCAAATATTCTCCTTTATCGGTAATACATAAAAGACCTAAGATATTTCACTTTCCCAGAGGTATGGCAGATTTTACTACTTACCATCAGTCAAATGTTTGATCATCTTCCCAGAAAGTTAGTTTTTCTTCGACCCAAGAGCAGTCTGACCTAGAAAATGGCAGCTTCGTGTTCCTAAATTTATTCTGCTCTGGACCTTGCATGCAGCATGCTTACTGCCTCTTTCCTTGATGTTCTTGAGTAGGTGCTCTCTAATCAAGTAAACATTGCCGAGTAGTCTTATTGCCGAGAAGTTATTTTCCTGACTCCCTTCTCACTAATGTCCACATGCTTTCACATCCTCTAATATATACAAAAACTGTATCTTTTAATGCAGCGTTTGGTTTTTAAAACTACACACTGCAACAAGTCAGTGACAAAATGGGAAATTAGACTATTAACTTAGGCACACTGATACGTGATAAATTACAGAATCATATATTTACACCCAAAGGAAAAAAAAAACATGATTTGGGCAAGATTTTCAAAACCACACAGCAGAGGAATGATGAGAAAAACATGCAACTGGTGACTTTGATCCAAAGAACATCAAATCTAGAGGGAATCTGTCTTTGTTCAGAAATTCTGGGGGAGATCAGGCCCAGAATAAAGCCAAGTCTTTCTCAAAACTCAGTTTGAAGCCTCCATTAGTGGCAATGATTCAACCTCTTTTGAACGCCACCTCTCTCTTGGATACAAAGAAAAATTTGAACCCTATCTTCTTGATGAGTTCTCTCTCCAGCCAGATTCCTGATACTTTCATATTGCAGGCAGGATCCCAATTTTCTGAAGCTTTATTTCAGAAAGGAGCTGCCCACTTTCTGATCTTCCCCACAATGTAGGACTAGAGATATTATTTTTTTGCCCTCCAAACAATCCAACTGCTGAACCACAGAAGTTCAGCCAGGAAAAATATCCAGATTTAGCAGATGAATTTGTCTATTTTGGTATTTAACTCTCCTTCAAAGGCCCCAGTTTTCTATGAATTTTATCTTTCTTTCACAAGGGAAAACAGACAAATCAGAATGGAAATGGATTACAACTGAAATACACTTTTCTGAAAGTGACTGGTTCATTGTTTGCCCAATGGAAGTAAGAGCGAAAAACAAATATTTCTTTTTGGCTATAAATGATCACTACCATCAAGTTACTTTTCATAGGACAATATTGAGGATAAACATCCCATATTTGAGTTGCTGGAGACTTACTTTTTTCTGAGGAAAGGTGGGTCTTGGTTTGCCCTCTCACCAGTCGGCAGGTGGAACCATCACCTGAGCAGACCCCACAGTTGTCTTCTTTGGCGTGACTCCCGAGCTGCCGATCACAACCTACAGCCTGCCAATAACAACACTGGAGTCAGAAGGGCAAAGCTAACACAGGCCGCGTAGTTTTCTAGAGCGAAAACATCACATTCTCTCTTTCTAAGTTGCCTCCAGTTCTCCCCAAAAGCACAATTTGGCTTCTTAACATTTCAGCAGGAAAAGTGCTTTAAGGTAATTATTCCTTAATGGATTTAGGTTTTAGGCCACGGCAATTAAACTCTTCTGGTGTCTCTGCCTAAATATTTAAAACGTCTGCATTAGTCAGAGAAACACTTTTGTGTCTCCCAGCACTTAAAAGTCAGAACCTCCATCACTGTGAGGTTAAAGACATTACTTTTCATCGCATCCAAAACAAGAAAGCTTAAGCTTTGGGGAATTATTCATTTCTAGATTTTTCTGCAACCAAGGCCCAAGATATTGGATAGTATCAGTGACAGCAATATCACTCTCAATGGCAGTATTGCAGTTTTGAGATCCTTATAAGAATCTCTGTGCAGTTCCCAAACAACAAAATTCAATATAAGCAGCTCATTGTTGCGTTTCATTTCATACTCAACTTCTCAACTTCTTTCCCTATTCCACGTTTCTAAGTCTATCTCAATTAAAAAACATGAGCTGCCTTGGGGGGGAAAAATAATGCTTAGAATAAGCCCACAAAGATCAAGGGGATGATTTCAGTCACAATTCAGGTTCTCTCCCATTGATTCGGTATATCTACCAATCTGTAATCTGATTCTACCTTAATCCAACCCAATGGTTTTCTTCAATAAAACTTTTATACATCTAGCCCTCATTCTTTTCTTCTTACACGCAACGTGGAGAAAATTAAATTAGAAGGAAAATGTTATTTGAGGGAAAAGGACCCTTAACCTTAAAGTAATTTCATCCTATTTCTGTATCAACTTGTCAGTCTGCAACCTCAAAAAAAAAAGTAGTGCATACTTTTAAGAAACAGTTCTGCTTTTTCTTCCATAGAAATATTTTTCAAGCAGGGTAAGCATTTATTCATGTATCATTTTAAGCTGCCAACTTATTTTCATAAACGTTTTCCTCCAATATCTACGTATTTGTACTGTTATTTGAATAGAAAGCTACATCACAACATTTGTAAACGTATTGAAGCATGGCCTGCATGAATTCCAGTAGTTATATTAAAATGTAAAGTAAGCATTTCCCACACACCCAAAGAGAAGAGAGGATGTTCCTGAGAGCCTACCAGGTAATTGCCGATGTGCATGAATGTGTGTGTACATGCAAACTTTCTCCTTACATTTTATCTCCTATCTAGTTTAGGGTCTTCTAGTCCAACCTTCTGCTCAAGCAGGAGACCCTATTCCATTTCAGGCAAGTGGCTGTCCAGTGTTTTCTTAAAAGCCTCCAGTGATGGCGCACCCACAACTTCTGAAAGCAAGCTGTTCCACTGGTTAATTGTCCTCACTGTTAGGAAGTTTCTCCTTAATTGTAGGTTGCTCTTTTCCTTGATTAGTTTCCATCCATTATTTCTTGTCTTGTCTTCAGGGGCTTTGGAAAATAAGTTGACCCTCTCTTCTTTGTGGCAACCCCTCAAATATTGGAAGATTGCTATCATGTCTCCCCTCGTCATTCTTTTCATTAAACTTGTAGATATACCCAGATATATACTTGTATATATCTTTTTTTTTAATGGTACCAAAACTGGATGTCGTATTCCAGGTGTTGACCTATAAAGCGGTACTAATACTTCACTTTGATTTCAATACCTTGATCTGATGCAAGCGACCTTCAAGGTTTGAATTCTTCCAAAAGCAACTGAAGTTCAGTAAAAATAACTGATGATTACTTTTTAAAAGCTGTTCCTTGAACATGGGATACATCTAATTTATTAAGAATGCAGAGTTTCAAGCATATATAGAGAGTAGAGCAGGAAAACTGTCTGGCAAAGGTCTCGTTCAGTTTCACACTTCATCTCAGCCAGCCATAAAGAATCCAAGATTTCAACAATTAAGGCATTTGTTCAGCTCGATGCACCTCATATTGTTGGCTATTTACTGAGCAAAGGGATCAATTATAAATATTACAGGCAGATGGGGAAAACATCTGCAACATTTTAGGGCATATCCAGAAATAATTATAAGTAACTTTTTCCTTTTATTATTATTATTTAAATAACCCTCTAGGATTATTGCCTGAAATGAAAGAAGTGACAGTGTATTTAAGGAAAAGGGATTAATGGAAGAACTGGGACTGTGTCAAACTGTTAAAATGAACCATCACAGAATAGCTGTAAAAACTGACAAAAATATTGTAATGGTCAGATTATAGTAAATGTTCCAAACAATAAGGGTTAGGTTATGTGTGTATATATTTGTGGGTTTGTTTTTTGGAGAGAGACAGGAAAAAATGAAAGATAATATGTGTATCAGGAAAGCTGTGAATTTTTAACTTGTAACAGAAATATTTTTAAAAATTAGCCTTTTCCAAAACAGTTGAATAGCAAAAAAAAGTATGAATTATATAGACATTGCTTATGCATTATACAACAGTTTTACTTCAAAAGAATTCTTAGTGCTTTACTCAAACCAGAATTACTATTCTGTTATGGAATAGTATGTAAAGCCAATGCTTTGGTGATGTTTTAATAATCAACACTGCATTCAGCTAATGCTTTAGAGAGAGAAAAACGTAACAGTGGATGAAAGCCATCAGAAATGCCTTTGAATGAAGTGAGCCTGCTTTGGTCTTCTTGAGAAGTTAATCACTATTACCATCTTTAATTAGGTGATGGGATGCCATGTAGATCAGTGGCCCCTATCTTTGGGGCATCAGGAACTGGTTCTGTGGGAAAAAAATTTCCATGGACCAGGAAATGGTTTTCCTCGCTATCTAGATCCCGAGCAGATGAAGCCTTGCTCGCTTGCATGCACCAGTTCCTAATGGACTGTCGACCAGTACTGGTCCACAGACCAGGGGATGGTGAAGAAACAACAAGCCAACGAAGTTGTTTTCCTTACTTCTGAAGGTAGAATCTGAACAAACAGTTCGAAATGACAACAATGTTGACTAAAAGTTAGAACACCTATTTCATAATGAAACAGCCATCTTGGAAGTTGACACTCTCTTTATAGAGGGTTCAAACAGAGGCTAATAGCCAACAATCCAGGATGCAGCCAATACCCTAGATGACTATCATGAAAAATTCCAGAACGCTGGTCTAGACCTGAGAGAGGCAGGTTCACATTCCTAGTTAGCCAAGGTCCTTGGGTTTATTTCATTGGGTCTAACCTATGAAATGGAAGAAAGAAATCCATTTTTGTTGTCCTGAGCAGAATAACAGAACGACAGAGGACTTTGGAGGTCTTCTAGTCCAACCTCCTGCTCAAGCAGGAGACCCTATACCATTTCAGACAGATGGCTTTCCAGCCTCCTCTTAAAAACCTCCGATGTTGGAGCACCCCCAACTTCTGAAGGCAAGTTATTCCACTGGTTAATTGTTCTTACTGTTAGGAAATTTCTTGTTATTTGTAGGCTGGTCCTCACCTTGATTACTTTCCATCCATTGCTTCTTGTTCTGCCTTCAGATGCTTTGCAGAATAGGTTGTCTCCCTCTTCTTTGTGGGAGCCCCTCAAATATTGGAACACTGTTATTATGTCATCCCTAGTCCTTCATTTTTACTAGACTAGACATACCCAATTCGTGATTACATTAGAGGGTGAACTTAAAGGAAAGACAAAGTAAGCAAATTATAGAATGCATAGCTGATTTTTAACTCATCAAACTCTCACTTTGGTATGGGATAGAACTGACTGCCTCAACCTAGCTGTCCCACTTAGCCCTGGAGAAGTCTCTAAGCATCCTCCTAATTGTTAGAACAATAGTTTACAAATAATGATTGGAAATATTTCTGGTATAGAAAGGTTGGTAATTATTTTTCTATTCTTCTTTCTGAGCCACAACTCTTGGTGTCTCTCAACATTGGCCGTGCGACTGAGATCCTTAGATTGAAGTTCAACAAACCTTTGTTGTGGGTGCTCCGACACCAGAGATTTTTAACAGATTGGACAACCATTTGTCTGAAACGGCATAGGGCTTCCTGCCTGAGCAGGGGGTTGGACTAGAAGACCTCCAAGTTCCCTTCCAACACTGTTATTCTGTTGGATTATACATTCTGAGCCACTCCACAGTACATATAGAAGCGGATCTGAAGATACCTCAGTCTAGTTATATCACCACAAAGATTATGCTAACATTTCCACCCCTTCATTCTTTGGGAAATAGCGTATATTTTTTTTAAAACCAACAGCTTCAAAATTATGAGAGAGATTGAAAACTAGGGTTACTGAATAACCCACAATAATACAAACAAGGAGAGGGGAAGACTAAGTGAGTCTTGATATATTAGAAGCGGTTATAGAACTGCATAAATATTTCTCAAAATGTAAATCCAGAAATCAGCAAAAAAGGGAAAAATTTTTCCACAGCTGTTCCTATATTCTCCTTCCCATTTGGATTCAGCCAACAAATTAGATTTAAATGAAAACCATGAACACAGGATGTTTCATTTTGATACGTGAAGGTTAATGCAGAACTGGCCACATTCAAAAATGTTCATTTCTTAAGCAGATGGTAGGATTTAAATATCACCAAAAAGAAAAGGTGGAGGGAAAGAGGAGAAGACTAAAAAGAGACTAAGTCAAGACAGTAAACATAACACTATCTAACACACTGATCATACCGAGCAAAGTATCTTCTTGAGAAACTATTTTAGTCTTGGCTTATCCCAAGAAGCTACATACTGAGTGTAATGAGAGAGGCTTCCGTAATTCACCTAATTCCGGTCATTCTCACAGAATCCCAGCCAGAGGGATGGGAAAAATAAGTCTAATATTACTACCGGTGGCAGTAGAAGTGCTAAGATTATACACTTTTCTTTGTGACACGCAACCCCCATGAAGACTTACCCAATTCCAGCAACCGTTCTTCGTATGTTTTAGCCTCCAGTCCCCTAAGCCTCTTCGTTGCTCTTCTCTGCACTCTTTCCAGTGTCTCAACATCTTTTTTTTTACATCGTGGCGACCAAAACTGGGGGGCAGTATTCCAAGGGTGGTCTTCCCAAGGCATTGTAAAGTGGTATTAACACTTCACGTGGTCTTGATTCTATCCTTCTGTTAATAAATGCAGCCTAGGACTGTGTTGGCTTTTTGGGTAGCTGCAACACAGTCCCAAAGCAGAAGAGCAAACTCGCCCAGTCATATGGCGTATTTATTTAGATGAGTTAATTTGAAAACCTTTGCCAAGCCTTGGCGATTAGCGCTGAGTAGGTGTCAGAAGTCAGGAGAACTGAATTTCCAAGTTATGTAACTTTGGCAGACCGCTCTGTTTTGCCCACTTGCAGGGTGACGGTTGGTCACCCTGTAATTTGGCGGCTGCTGTTTGCATTTGCTTTGTTTCGATTCGTTTATTTGATTCCTTCTTTTTTTGTGTGTGTTATTCAGGAAAGCTGAATGCCTCTTTCTAAACCAGGAAAAAGTAAACATGTCAGATTCTAGGCAAGCGGCCAAATGCCACTTATTATTTTTTTTTAATTATTATGGGTAGCAGGACTGCATTTCCTAAAGTTTGAAATGCATTAGTTAGGCTCCCTTAAAGAAAAAAAAAAAAGATCGTAAAAGAAGCATTGTAAGTTGGCATCATTAAATCACCATAAGTCGGTTTTAAGACTCAGTTCATACGTACTCTGTGGACTCTTTATGTAACCTGCTTCCTCTTCTATAGGGATCGTATTTGCAGCCAGAAATAAGATGTTATCCCCCAATTCAGACTCATTCAGTGGCCCAAAGTCCCAGAAAACGAAGGAAAAGGTATTTTTCCATACCTTGATCAATATTAAAAAAAAACCTTTTATAAATCTCTATTGTATAACTACAATAGTGGAGTCCTTGATGCTCTCTGAGTTTGATTGTTGTGTTAAGACACTTCCTTACCCAGCGAGGTAACATCATCAGTGCCAGAAGGGAGTGTGGTTTGCTCTCTGTTTCTACACAACTGGCTTGCCTTCATAGGGCTGGTGAGTGTGTTCTTGGCGGCTCCTTGATTAGGCTATTGTTTAGTGCGATGACCCGGGACAAGGCACAAAGGACACACAGCCAGCTGAGAGTTCAAACTCCCCTTTAATGCTCCAAATTTCCACTGCTTGCCCTCTCTCGGTCATCCTGCCCCCGTTTCTCCCTGCTAACAAGCCATCCCAATCCGGAGGGGCCCTGGGCCGCCTCGTCCTGCTCCTCCCCACATTTCTCCGAAGCCAACGAAGCCGCCCCCTCATTCTCTGTCAGCTCCAGCTCTGGCTTGTCTTCCTCTGCAGATTCAGGTTCCGAGAGGGACATGAGAGTTTACTGTTTAACTGTTTGTCTAAGCTGATAGTGGGGTATTGTTTACTGCTCGATTGTTGGTCTGATATAAGTCAACCCTGAGCTATCAATATATTCTTCTATTGGATCTCTGTACTGTACAAACGAGGTTTTAAATAATAATTTCCAAGGTCTAAAAGCTATTGCTAAACTCTAAAAGTATCCAACAGCTTACAGATACACACACACACACACACACACACAGCTGAAATACTAGACACTGATGCTCAGACAACATTAAACATTTCGCCCTTTCCTTCTGCGGAAAAATACTAAAAATATAGCCGTAAATATTAATGACGCAGAACTTGTCAATTCCAGATACAGATTTTTTTTCCCCCTGGTAGAAGAAAAATGGCCATTTTCGTAGGTGTGGTGTGTTTGTTTTTAACCAAGGTGGCTACACTGCTATGCGCTGCAGTAATTGTAGGTAGGAATGAAAACGCCATTAAAATCACATAAAACCCAGGGCAGTGCACCGTAAGGTTGTCGTAATCCCAACGCTATACTTTTGCCAAATGTCTCACTTTTTCCCTGAGTGTACACCTACTCTTCTCATCGACCATGTCAAAAGGTTTCTTGAATTGCTCACGTTCATGTGTTTAATAGAAGGGTAGTAGCTCCGTTGCCAAAAAGAAGGCTAATTGCAAAACCATGCAACGTAAAATTATTCCTGTGTTTTATTTTATTTTTTTTTAAAAAGGTGGGGGAGTCATATTAGTGAAGAGGCACCTTTGAGGTTGGGAAACTCGAAGTGAGCTTTTTTTCTTAACCCTCATCCCTATTTTTTTTTTAAATCTATATGTGTGGATAAATGTTACATTTTGTGTTTCAAAACTGGTTCGCTGCTGGCAAAGTGTTAGTAAATCCAGGCTGGGATATCTCTGTAATCCAAGGATCCAGCTAAATTGCTAAATTGCCTGCTTGTCTTCAGATATGGCTCTGGGTGGGAATGAAATACAATTTCCGTTTATCTTAAAACTCTCAGATCTTTCTTCTCATATTTTTCACAGTACGCCCTGGGACAACCGTTTTTCTCCTTCTGTCCTCTTAGCATCCTCGTTTCTCCTGAGTACGGTTTCAACTCATCCCTACAGAGACCAATATGATTACTAGAAAACGATGTTCTGAATTATCGCTCACGGATACACATAAAAGAATTTGGATCGCTGCAAACAACTGAATTAAAGAGCAGTGTGTGGAAGGAAAGAGATTAAAGGAAGGGCCCACGGTTCAGAAACATACTCTAGGTTTTGACAAGACATCGATGGAATACAATAGCAACATGGGAAGCTTCATTGACCTGCTCTCCACCCAAATCGGAAGACGGAATCCTCTCTTCTTCCAAGACTTTTCTTCCAGAGGAAAAGTCCTTAAAGAGACAGGACTTTAACACAGAATGTGGTATTCCTTGTCTTTCTTTCAGTCCCCATAGAATCCAATTGCAGATTTACAGGGGGTTACAATTCAGAGATTGGGAAGATCAAGTGCTTAGAAGATGCAGGTTATGAAAGCACAGATTATCTAGATAGCTTGGAGCTCAAAGATCCCAAATTTTATGGTCTTGGGTCCTGAAACTTGTGATCTTCATCTGACAGAGGTAGCCATTTCCCAGTAGAATTTGAGCCCAAGGTGAGCTCCTGACAATCTATCTTGCAGGTAGAAGGTTCTTAGTGCAATCTAGTAAAAAGGACCTTGTGGTGGAACTTGGCACTGAGTCAAGGGGAGGAGTGAACCTACTAAGTCTAACCTTGATTGGCTTGTGGCTGAAGGGAGATTGTCAAGTGCAGGACATCAGGAATCAAGCTGGTTCAATGGATATAGGCTTATTGCACACTAACACTCTCTACAAGAACCTGAACTACTAACAGTCAAAGCAAATTGGTGGTAGTGAAGAGTCAATGGAATTCAAGGTGGGCTGGAATTAGATCTCTTGTGGGCATGAAAGGACTTGAGACTGATGACATCTTTGACCTCTCCCTCATGCTCAGCCTGGTGCTCTACAGTGATCCTCCTTAAAACTTTGCAGAATTTATCTAGTATGAGCACTTTGGTCTGGTGGGACTCCTACCTATAGATAGGCAACCATAAACATACCACTCTGATCATCTCATTGTGTCGTTTCTGGTTCCTTGTGCCTGAGTGTGCTTGAGCAAGTGGTGAGGAAAATAATTGCCCATACTTCTTCACAGCCATTGCTAATCAGATATCAGTCTTGGCTACAAGAGATTTGGTTGGCACGAAATGTTATAGCCTAAAAGGGGCTGGTTTGTTTGGCTTGCTGCAATATGGCAGCTCACAGAAGAGAAACCCAGCATATTTTTCACCAATAAATCATAACTGGAAATCATTATTCTCTCTTTGTTTTAAAAGTAGTTGAGCCTTAGGTCTGAAGCCAGAATCCTGGATTACTCCTAGCTTGTTTTTATTCTTCATCCATTTCTTCTGGGGATTGGCTGAAGAAATCCAGAGAAAATGTCAAGAACTGTGTAGGCTTGCGTTGGATTTGCTACACAAACTGTTATCTTGCCATAAGGTTAAGTGAAAAGATAAGCCAGTTGGTAGAAAGTTACTTCTCATGTTGTTAAAAGTGACAGCAAAAGAGGGGGATGTCAGCATGGAGAAAGGGGAAGAAAGCTTTGTAATTTGATGTACTCCATTACAGAGCAATCAATCTACTTGTCATAATTAATAATGCATAGGCTCAACAATCTAGTGAAAACTATGTGACTGGGTAAAGAGGGACCAGATTTTAGCAGAAGAGCAAGCAGGCTTGGGAGAAAAATTGTATGACCTTGGATCAAAGCCTAATTTAGACCTATTCTGCTAAAAATATATATATTGCTCTCCCTTCCTTCTCCCCTGTGGGAGCTATTGAAGCCTCCATAAATTTCAACTCTATTGTTGACATGTTCTTCAGAAATTCTGGCGGGAAACTTGAATTATCTTCAATCAGCAGACCCCTATTGCTGCTCATTCATCAGCTCTATGAAAACACTTATTTTAGAACCAAGTGTAAGCTCAGGGGCCTCTCCCAGGAGGAATTCCACCCAGAAAGAAATGAAACAGGGTACACTTTAACACCTTCATTTTTCCATTAACTTTCTGGTTAAATAGGTCATTGAACAAGTTGACTAGTCCCTCATGTTCTCCAAAAGGCCTTTGCATATTTTACTGTACAAATGTTGCAGCCATCAATTCTCCAGTCCCCACTGGGAGGAGAATTAACTAAGCAGAAGAACTAGATGTTAGTTTTGATAGCTAACATCTAACATCTTAGTTAAATGTT
>JANHFL010002704.1:84455-97068 GCA_032468155.1 Oxyrhabdium leporinum | reverse complement strand
GGCAGGACGGAAGGAAGGAAGGAAGGAAGGAAGGAAGGAAGGAAGGAAGGAAGGAGTGAGTTTTACACAATGGGAAAAAGTAACCCAAACCAATTACATGGATAAAATGCAAAGGAGAAAAGACTAGAATACATGTTTATGGATCATGAAAGTTAGAGTACATTAAAAGAATTGTACAAATAGTTGCTTATCAAAAGAAATGAGGAACCACAGTTTCCATGCTTGGCATGCTTATCTAACCCTTTCCCCCTTCAAAGGGCTTAATAGAGATGTTACCTGGTTGCCAGGAAATCACAGGTTTCAAAGTCCAAAATTCAAGGGAAGAGAACTCAAAGTCAAAACAAGCTATATGACGAAAAGGCCGTTACTCCCAACTACTTCTTTTTCAGGCAACAACTATAGGTAGGTCCTTGACTTACAACAGTTCATTTAGTGACCGTTCAAAGTTGCAACGGCACTGAAAAAAAAGTGACTTATGACCGTTGCAGCATCCCTACGGTCATTTGATCAAAGTCCCAATACTTGGCAATCGGCTCCTATTTATGACGGTCGCAGTGTCCCGGGGGGTGTCACATGATCTCCTTTTGCGATCTGGGATGCCAGATTCATTTAACAACCATGTTACAAACTTAACAACTGCAGTGATTCACTTAACAATGGTGGCAAGAAAAGTTGTAAAATGGAGCAAAACTCACTTAATAAACATCTCATTTAGCGGCAGAAATGTTGGGCTCAATTGTGGCCATACGTTGAGGACAATCTATATAAGCAATTGCAATGATATGTACTGCTTCCTTTCCTGAGTACTAAGAACTCACAAGGTGCTGCTGAACTATAAGGAGTCTTGCATTGGTGTTAGACTAGAAGACCTCCAAGGTCCCTTCCAGCCCTTTAACGTGAAGTTAAAGAATATTTTTGTTCTGGTCTGTTGCTGAGCTTCTTAATTTACATGTTTGAGCTACAAGGTTTCGTTATAAGCTCATAAGCTTATCAATACAATACGATATCAATACAATCCTTCCATCTTCCAGTTTTTCAAGAAAAGATTGGACATTTGTTTGGCAGGGGTGATATAAGGATTCCTGCCTTAGGCACGGGGTTCAACTACAACATCTCCAAGATCTCTTCCAACCTATGTATCGATGTACAGTCATCCAATTCAAGTCTACGTAGGTTTCTAAGTTTGAATCCATCCATTTAAATCAATTCATTTCAAATCTCCCTCAAATTTAAAATTAATACTTCGCTATTAACTCAACATTTGAAGAGCTGTATATTTCCCATACCTTTAGATTTAACTCCTGAACATTTAATCTCACGGTTCGGGAGAAAAATAAATAGCCTCGTCTCTGATCCTCCCCATTTCTCCCCTTCCTTTAGTTTAACAAAAGAAGGCAAGTTGCCAAAACTTTAAAGCTGTTTGATCTGGGAAAGCAAGAATAGTCAAACAGAATTAGAGATCAGACTTACATTATTGCTGCAGGTTTTATATCGGATATTTCTGCCTTGGCAGTTTCTGAAAGACAAGAAAAAATAAGACCTGAGTAAAGTTATTATAAAGAAATCTCACTGAAAGACAAGGCTGTAAAATTATTATATTTGATGCACGCACACACAGAATATACATATCTCATGTTGAATTGTGTTTAGAGGATGATGGGTTAACATAACAGCCTCATGAAGGAAGTTAAATTTTCTCCTAATGATTTTTAAAGTGGCAGAACATCTCAACCTATTAAGTGAATTCTGGAACAAGATGCACCAGATTGCATAGGGCTCACTAGTAGAAACCTGCTAGATAATACAGAGAATTATTGATGAGCAAATATTTTACTTATACAATGCAGAGATCGAGGCTCTCCAACAGCAAGATAGGAAGCCCAAATGGGCAATGGATTGAGAGCCTGTGAACAAGAAAGAAAAAGGGCAGGAAGAAAGGGTTAAATCACTCTAGATCTCTACCATTGAATGTACCACTGAATGCAACCAAGATGATTAGGGGACTGGAGGCTAAAATAAATAAAGAATGGTTATTGGAATTGGACATGTCTTGTTTAATAAAAAAAAGAAGAACTAAGGGGTGACATGGTAACAGTGTTCCAATATCTAAGAGGTTGCCACAAAGAAGGAAGAGTCAATCTAGTCTCCAAAGCATCTGTAGGTAGAACAAGAAGCAACGGGCGGAAACTAAACAAGGAGAGAAGCAACCTAGGACTAAGGAGAAATTTCCTGACAGTTAGAACAATTAATCGGTGGAACAACTTGCCTCCAGAGGTTGTGAATGATCCAACACTGGAAGTTTCTAAGAAGAGATTGGATAACCATTTGTCTGAAATGGTATAGGGTTTCCTGCCTGAGCAGAGGGTAGGACTAGCAGACCTCCAAGGTCCCTTCCAACTTTGTTATTCTGTTAATTTGCTACAAAGGATTTACATGCTTCTTCCAAAACTGCTCTGCTTGCTCGTTGCTGGTCTCTGAAACGTTGGCAAGCCGCACACTGATCTATCAAGTTATTTCATGCAAGGACCAGTTCCCTTCCATCTGTTTTCTTTACACTATCAAACTTCAGTAGGCTTACTATGCATCCCTAGCTTTTCTTGCAGCTCTGCATCCTGCTTCTTACAGAATTCCTCCAAGGTCCCTTCCAACTCTGTTTTTCTGTTATACCTTCTGAAAACCCATGTGATCCACCTACCTATAGGTAGATTTCCACATTAAGTCCTTGGTATCCTACTGCAATGCTTTAAAAGCTACTGTTTGCTTGTATGTAAATTGTTCCCTTGTGGAGATGCATTTAATGCAAGCAGCTCAAATTCCTAGTGACTCCTGAATCCAGCTTTATGACCTGCAGTTAGAATGACCAACCTGCCATTTAAACACCTCCGTAGTGAATAGGAGGCACCTCCTGCACAGGTCCGTGAACAATCGCTCCATGCTCCCCAGGCATCCCAGCCACTTTCTTTATCTTCATTTGTCTGGGTGATTCTTGAAGTCTGGAAGCACAAGAGAAAGAGAAGCAATTCAGGAATCTGGAAAACCTGTGTATTTTGAACATCCTATTAGCTGGCTTTTCATGGCAGGGAGATCAACTTCCACAGGGAGGATGCCTAAATAGGATCTTGCAAGACAAGAGAAGGAAGGGAATACCTCTTTTCCAAGGATATGACCGAATCTAGCAAAAGTTCCTCAAAGTCTCCTGTTGGAAGAGAATGCCCACAGCAGCTTACATAAAATTAATAACCAAAAGAGGCTTATGATTTTAAAGGCGATGAAAATCAAAGACAAAAGGATGAAGGCTCAGGCATTAGTTCTGATTGCTTGATCATTCCTAAAATAGCTGCCAGAGATGAAGAAGGATTAGGTGAAGTCATCATGCCCAAACTAGTTATAAAACTCTGAAATAGCAACAGCACTTAGACTTATATACCGCTTCATAGTGCTCTACAGCTCTCTCTAAGCAGTTTAGAGAGCCAGCATATTTCCCCCAACAATCTGGGTCCTCATTTTACCAACCTCGGAAGGATGGAAGGCTGAATCAACACTGAGCCTGTCAGAAACGAACTGTTGGCAGTCGGCAAAATTAGCCTGCAATACCGTATCCTAACCATTCTGCCATCAGGGCTCACTGAACTTTTGAATCTTCAACCTTCTCCAAAGTCCTGAATCTCTCCTATTCTTTGGGAAAAGTGGGGAATCTCTAGGTATGGGGCAGTTCTCAATGGTATGATGAGTTGGTGAAGGAGGGGGAATCTGTGATTTTGTCTCTGTATTGTCACACAATACAGAGCTGAAGTTTTGCAAGGCCATGTACAGAAACACCCAAATTTCATGAATTATTTGAATTATTATTATTTTTTTTAATTTGAGGAGTGGTATCCTTTGCCTTAATGTGAAAGAACACTGGGCCCCAGATATCAACAACCAGAAAAACATGGGTCTAAACCAACAAAAACATTTTTAAAAGCTAATTACAGAGTAATTCCCCCAAGCAGTCTCTTAAGAAAATATTGCTCTTCTCTGTACTTGTTATAGCTGATTATTGATTTAATTCCTAGCTGTGAGCCAATTCAAGTTAAGCTATGCTCTTTGCTGCTTTCACCCATTCCCTTTCTCTTTATTTGAATTTGGCTTCACAGTATAGTTAAATATAATACACAGATTTGATGAAAGCTGACAGCTAGTAAATCAAATATTATTTTTCTAGTAAACGATAGGCCAGCTCAAACTACTTTAAACTCCTTTTCCCATGGGATGAATTATTTGAACTGGCTGGAGTTTAAGTCAACAGTGTGGAAACTGATTTAGTCAGATGGTTAGGAAGAAAGATGTGACGGCACAAATGAGAACTTTGATCATCATCTATGGCAAATTAGATTTTTGGGAACTGGAAGTCCTTCAGAACAATTGGCTCTTATCTACTGAAAAAAAATGCCATAGCAGGAGAACAACTCCTGTTGGAAAGACTATGGAGGAGGAGGCTGAGATAAGATTGGGTCCTGCAATTCTCACTGCATACTACTAAGAGAAAAGAAGGCTCACTGAAATTATTGGAACCCTTAAGTAAGCACTCTTAGGACTGTGTTGGACAAAGGCCATATTGGCAGGAGGGTTAGTGTTGAAAACATAACTGTACTCCCTGGTTCCTGCAAAGATAAATATGCTCTATAGGGCTAAGAATTAAGGAAGAAAGAGTCGGGTAGAATGGGAGATGTAGCCCTTCCCTGTCCTTGTCCCACACCTCTGGATTACAAGACAAGATGAAAAAAATCATAGTTGCACAGATAGACTCTGTTAGAAAAGCTATGGAGCTGAATCTAGTCCTTGTGTCTCGATCTGTGCTGCAAACATCTGGATGACTACTTGTCAGCCTTCTGAGGTAGACCAAACTTGAAAACCAAAGACACACAAGCTAGTGACTATTTTTATTATGAGGTTATAGAAACAGAATTTTTGCACCTCAATGATAGTAGATCTGATTTATTGACCATAGCAGCCTTCTCCAATCTGGTGCCTTCCAAATCTGTTGGGAACGCAACATCTCATTTCCCAGCAAAGACGGAAAACTAGAATTCCATTGGATGGTTCAATACTGGGATTAGTCCCTCTTTGAGGGAGATAGGCAATTTAGAAATGTGATAGATAGACAGACAGACAATCAGAATGATATCAAAATAGAATAGAGCTGGAAGGGATCTTGGAGGTCTTCTAGTCCAGCCCCCTGCTCAAACAGGAGAACCTATACCATTTCAGACAAGTGACTATCCAGTCTCTTCTTAAAAACCTCCAGTGATGGAGGCCCACGATTTCTGAAGGTAAGCTGTTCCACTGGTTAATTGTCCTCACCGTTTGGAAGTTTCTCCTTAATTCCAGGTTGCTTCTCTCCTTGATTGGTTTCCATCCGTTGCTTCTTGTCCTGCCCTTCAGGTGCTTTGGAAAATAATTTGACCCCCTCTTCTTTCTGACAGCCCCTCAAATAATGAAATACTGCTATCATGTCATCCCTAATTCTTTTTTTCTCTAGACTAGCCAGACCCCAAAACCTGCAGCCATTCTTCATATGGTCTAGATAGATAGAGGATAAGTGATAAATAGATGATAGGTAGGTAGGTAGAGAGAACGAGAGAGAGAGATGATAGAAAGATAGATAAAATGAGATTGGCCACCTCAACATCAGGGTAAATATATTATTGTAATTGTTAATATATAATTACAACAAAATAAATTCGGTATTGTTGATAGATAAACATGCTGTTCTTTACAAAGAACAAAGAACTGCCTTGAGAAATCAACAACCTATTTTATTTTCCAAGACAAAGAGAAAAAAAAATGCAAGCAAGGTTATACAAAGAATAGTTTTCCAATTTGGATACATTTAAACCAAACTGAGTGATTAGTGCAAAAAGCTTCAGGGGAAGGAACAAAGAGGCTGTAAAGGTTTAATTATAACACAACTGTCAAGGGGCTCTTTCTTTCCTATATCTGACATCTGTGGAATGAGTTGTCCAAAATTCTAAGAAGTTGCATAAAATAACAGATTTGTGTTGTTTGTTTTAAAATCAGCGGCCAATTTATTGTAAGTTGTTATGAAAATTTCCAGGAATTCAGCAGTTGTATCAGTCTAGCCATACTAAAAGTACCTTCACTTGGCCAGGATTAATACATTCATGCATACATACATGCATGTGTGCATGCATACATACATACATAAATATTACTCATACATACATACATACATGCATGCATACATACATACATACATACTACCTATGTACCTTTTCCAGATAAGCAATACTATATAGACAAAGAGATTAAAGGCATGAGATAAGGGAAAGGAAAAGGAATACTGTATAGATAAAATTATTTGACATCCACTCCATTTACTATATTATATTATATGTGGGGGGGAGTGATGGCTCAGTGGTTAAGGACACTGACAGCTCAGGTTTGAAACCTGAGCACCGAATGAACGGATGAGCTCCCGTTTCTTGCTCCAGCTCCTGCCCACCTAGCAGTTTGAAAGCATGAAAATGCAAGTAGATAAATAGGTACCACTTCGCTGGGAACGTAACCAAATTCCGTGAGCCTTTGGCATATAGTCATGCTGGTCACATGACCACGAAAATGTCTCTGGCTCCCTAGGTCAAGAAATGGAGATGAACACTACTGTCCCTAGAGTTGGACAGGGGAAGCTTTTACCTTTGCATTACTATGAAGTATACAAAGCCACTCTGCTAGCAAGATGGGTACTCTCTAAATTTGATAATTAAATACAAAATAAATTCTCTGTAACTTTCTACCCTTGTAAAGCCATCCTTTCTTACCTATGTTCACATATGGCTTTATACTTTCCATTTGGCTGTTAAAACTTCTCACCAATATACTTTTCATATGATTTTACTGACACTTCCCATTCCTGATTTTTTTCCCCCAGCCTTCTTTTTCCTGTCAACCCATTCACTCTCCTGTTACAATGTTGTTTTGCAATTTGATCCTCCCTCTTTCTCTAATTGGCCAATATAATCTTCTGTTATGTTGGGAAGGGAGGGAGGGAGAACTGAATGGAAGGAAGAATTAGAAAGATGGAGGGAGGGAGAGAGGAAGGAAGGAAGAAAAGGGGATTGAATGGAAGGGAGGAATAGAAAGAAGGAGAGAGGGAGGAAGGGACAGAAAGAGGTAGGGAGGGTATGTTGGTGTATAAACAAGTAACTGCTGGGAAGTAGTTCTTTTTTCATGGTTCCCATTGTTCTTTCTTTTTCTATTGTTCTTGAATCTTGGACACTCTTTCAATCCTCGGCCGTAGGATCTTCTCTTCTCTTTTCTTTTGCCAATAATGCCTAATGCCTTGTGGGGCACAGTCTCCATCCTTATACAAAAGGGCTGGGTTTGGGTTATGTCTTGCTTAACCAGCCAGTGGGAAATGGGAGTCTGCCAAGTATCTTGGCTTCCTGCCTAGCACCATGTTTCTGATGGGAACTTCAGAAGCCAAGAGAAGCAGGGCTCTGTTTTTGTTTCACTGACATCTCAAATCTCCACGATTCTCCCAGAAATCATTATTGGTGAGAACTCACATAGAACAATTCATTTCTTTCTTTCTTTCTTCTTTTTTTAATTGCTGAATCGACGATGAACTCCACACTTCGGGTGTCACCTAACAGTTTCATCGACCGTAATGAAATCTCAGCCCAAATGAAGCAACACAACATTAGCTAAAGCAAAGAAACAAACAGCTAAAATAAGTGGAACAGTAGAAAAATTAATTGCTGGCCTCCTCGAAGATAAAAAAATTGCTGGATATCAACTTGGGAATCAAATTGTGATTGTATTTTAAAACCCTTCAGTGCCCGAAAGGTTCTGCTTGGTTTTCCTTTTCTGGTTGAAATTTATCTTGCATAATAAAGGCACGTTACGAGATAGACACACCTTCCTTTCCCAATTTTTTTTATTGTTTTGGAATTCACTACTGCAAAACGTTTACCTTGATGTTAAGATCCATCCAAATCAGAAGTCCTTTATCCTAACAACAGGCCCTTTACAAGATTGTCCTGTAAAGTAACAGTAGTAAAGGTAGTCCAACTGAGCCCCAAATTTCTGTTGCTAAGTGAGACATTTGTTAAGTGAATTTTGCCCCATTTTACCACCTTTCTTGCCCCAATTGTTAAGTGAATCACTGCGGTAGTTAAGTTAGTAACACGGTTGTTAAGTGAATCTGGCTTCCCCATTTGACTTTGCTTGTCAGGAGGTCGCAAAAGGGGATCACGTGACCTTGGGACATGGCCACAAGTATGAGTCAGTTGCCAAGCATCTGAATTTTGATCACATGATCACGGGGATGCTGCAAAGGTCATCACTGTGAAAAAGGGTCCTAACTCCCTTTTTTTCAGTGCTGTTGTAACGTTGAACGGTCACTAAATGAACCGTTGTATGTCAAGGATGACCTGTGCTTATATCGCTAGCACCGCTGAAAAGATGTTGATTTTAACACCAATTACTTTCCTTTGGCAAAAGTACTTTGACAATACATGGTCATCCTTGAAGACCCTGGGTAGGATTATAAGAACGTCAACCCAAAAAGTTTCCCACAAAAATTTAAGACAGGACAGCCTTTTCCTTTTGGACAGGGTAATTTCAAAATTGATTAAGTGCCGGTCCCACAGGTTATCGCAACGCAACTCTTTGCTTTTACTCTGGAAAAGGCCGCTTGGGCAAGGAATCCGCATCGCAACTCCGTCGGAAGACAGGCAATATTTCTGTAGCGGCCAAGAGCAAAATTCCACGCTACAAATCAAGGAAGAGTCAAGGAAAAATGTTGTCCAGGGTTGTGTGCCAGGGAAGGGATTGCATGCCAGTCCGAGAGACTATTTCAGAACCAATTCAAGAGCGAGCAGTGAAGAGAAAAACCATGCCAAATCATTGTTCCAGTGGTTTGTGTCATTAAGCAGGAGGAATGTTGCTATTTTAGAATTCAGCATGGAAAATAACATATGGAAAGGTCTTGAGTGTATCTGAGGATGGTTAATGCCAAGGGAATCGGTTGCTTGCAGAGTCAAATGCAGTTCGTCCTCAACTTCTGACCGCAATTGAGCCCCCGAATTTTTGTTGCTAAGTGAGACATTTGTTAAGTGAGTTTTGCTGCCACAGACAGGAGGGGCTAAAACTATTTTCCAGGGCCGAAGGCCAGACAAGGAATAATGGATGGAAACTGAACGAGAGATTCAACCTGGAAATATGGAGAAATTTTCGGACGGCGAGAGCAATCCACCGGTGGAACAGAAGTTGCCTTCACAAGTTGTGGGAGCTTCATCATTGGAGGCTTTCAAAAAGAGATTGGACTGCCATTTGTCAGAAATGGTGGAGGGCCTCCTGCTTGGGAAGGGTGTTGGACTAGATGACCTACAAGATCCCTCCCAACTCTGTTAACTTGTATCTGTATCTCACTGTAAAGTTGCAGAGGTTGAGAAACTCTGTTTTAGAGAGGAAGCAGTGAAGGACTATTTGCACAACTGCTTTATCGGTCTGGCTATGCGTGCTTGTGAGCATCGACAAGATGCATATTTCTTGACTCACATCACGGAGGGAAAAGAAAAATGCAACAACAGGCCAAGGTTCCAGCCATCTATTTTAGGATTGGCAAGCCCTTATCTGAATAGAGCTTTAATGATTATTCTTGTCCACTTTTAATAAATATACAGGGAAATTGCGAATGATTTCATCCTCAAGATGCTGGAGGCCTTCTACTAGCTTCTCAGACACCTTCTGGATTTTGTCTTGTCTTTTTCACTAACAAATATTATTTCATCTCTTATGTTTCTGCCACACCATCCCTGCAAAGAACTTTCCCATTTTATCCCAATGGCTAGAATTCAAGAATAAGCTCCATCTTTAGGCTTTGCCTATTCAAATTAAAAGCAGTGTTAGAAAAGCCAGTGATAGTTACCACTGCAGGTCAGAAACCAGGAGAGGGTGAGTTCTAGTCTTGCCTTAGGCATGAAAGTTGACTTGAGTGACTTTGAGCTAATTTGTCAAATGCAAAAGATCAGGAACAATTAAGGTGATTTATTGTTCAGGCCTATCCAGCAGAATCAAAAAACCAGCATTATTTTGGTGCTAGCTAAGGGTTTATAGAATTCAAGAGTGAGAAGAGCAAAAAAGATGATTAGGGGACTAATAAACATATAAAGAATGATTGCTGGAATTGGGTATGTCTAGTTTAACAAAAAGAAGGACCAAGGGTGACATGATAGCAGTGTTCCAATATCTCAGGGGCTGCCACAAAGAAGAGGGGAGTCCATTCTCCAAAGCACCTGGAGGCAGAGCAAGTAGCAATGGATGGAAACTAATAAAAGAGAGTGGCAACCTAGAACTAAGGAAAAAATTCCTGATAGTTACAACAATTAATCAGTGGAACAACTTGCCTTTAGAAGTTGTAGGTGAACCAATACTGGAGGTTTTAAAGAAGAGACTGGACAACCATTTGTCTGAAATGGTATAAGGTTTCCTGCCTGAGTAGGGGGTTGGTCTAGAAGACCTCCAAGGTCCATTTCCAACTCCTGTTACTCTGTTATAAAATAAGAGCAAAAGAATTCCTTTATTCATCTACTCTTGCTTTTTTTTTTACCCCCCAACTGGATATAGTATTTCTAAGTTTATACTTTGCAAAGCAATGTTAATGCAGTCTGCGAATACGTCACTCAATTCCAAGAACTCTGTATATAAAGTCTGGTAGTCAGTTGACCTAATGTTGTTCCTTAAAATAATGTTTTCATTTACACAGACGTGTTGTTATTCCTAAAGCTCTCCACTTCAAGTACCCCAAGAAGTGAAAGTCATTTCAAGAAAACATTTTGCTGGCAAAGAAAGGAAACGGCTTTAATTGGGTAACTGGAGCTGCTGGTACGTAGCCATGGAAGGATACAGCATTAATAAATATGTGCAAAATACTTGAACAAAAGGCTACGAAATGTATGCAGTTAGAAGAAACAGTGGGAATAATTGTTATGGTTTAATGAGCTTAAGCATTCTCTTCTACTTACCCTTTGACCCTGCTATTCATTTGGGATAAACATATTTGCGAGCTAAGTGAATTTTTTTACACCATATCTTCTGAGGATATTAAAAACGCTTCCGAATTTCATGCATTATATTTTAAAACCCACAGACTGTGAAGGAAATGACATGGAATAAATATAAAGCAATACTCTCATTTGCATCTAACACGGAACCAGGAATTAAACTCCTCCATCCAGTGATCCTCACACAGAATTCACATCAACTAGTCACCCTTGGATTTATGAATATTAGCATCTTTCCCAAACTTGGTATAATTACAAGAAGAAGAAACACCACCACCCCCATCAAACCATGGTCATGAACTGGGAAAAAAAGCTCAAGAAAAAGGAAGATACTGCGAAGAGCATAAATTTCACAGAATAATATCTAAAGTTGACAATGTTGAGAAGATATTTCTACTAAATATGGCTAGAAGCGATTAAAAAAAATCATACTTTTTATTTTTAGGAGAAAGAGAATGCAAGATGTTGTTTTTTTTTCACAAATAGGATATTAAGATCCTGAGAGTTTAAAAACTGAACTTTGATAAATGTCACCTAGCACATTCATCTGTTTCTATCTAAAACAGGTAATCATGAAAAGAACAATCGTGTTGGACTTAAAAAGGAGATAAATGCATCTTCTCAGTGGTGGTACCCATCTTATGGAATACTCTCCTCCCGGAAGTGTGGACTCAATCCCGTTGGTGTTTGTATGTCGGTTAAAGCCATTTTGTTTCGGTATGCTCTTGACTCTTACTTCCCTAACTTAATTTACTGGGTGTTTATAATACTTATTTGATTATTGATAAATCTGTTTAAACGCTTTGCACTGGGTTTCTGCATCTTGTCTTTGAGATTGCTGTATCCCAGCCAGAATCTAAGAGGAATGGGATGGCCTATAAATATCGTAAAGTAAAGAAATAAATGAACAGCGCTCGGAGCCAAGGGCAAGATGCAAATACTGCTGAACCGACTGGAAACAGTGACTACAGTGTGATAAAATTTAATTTAGATGTAAGTGGAAAATTGCCAAGGAGGTATAATGCTAAACCGATACCGTTGAAGGAAGAGCCGCAGTGAGGATCTGGGCTAACGTTTCAGAGAGATGGGGGGAAAAAAAACACACCCTCTGAATATTCACTTTCCAACATTGGAACTTCTGAGGGATTTAAATATTATAAAAATATAAAGGATAAGCAAAATATGTCATTGGATTAAACTATTTATTTGTTTGTTTGTTTTAGTAACCAACTAAAAGAACCTCAAACAAAAAAAGGGAAAAGAAAAGTATAAAGACACTCAGTTTGGTCTAGTGGTTAAGGCACCAGGCTAAAAACCAGGAGACTATGAATTCTAGTCTATCCTTAGGCATGAAAGCCAGCTGGGTGATTTTGGACTGATCATCAGGAGGGGCGTGAGTTCTAGTGCCGCCTTAGGCATGAAAGCCAGAAGAATGACTTTGGGCCAATCAATCTCTCTCAGCTGAACTCACCTCACAGAGTTGCTGTGATGGGGAAAATAGGAAGAGGAAGGATATTCGCTGCCTTGGGAAGGAAGGAAGGAAG
>JANHFL010002704.1:71452-84355 GCA_032468155.1 Oxyrhabdium leporinum | reverse complement strand
AGAGGGAGAGGGAGGAAGAAAGGAAGGGAAGGAGGGAGGGAGGGAGGGAGGGAGGAAACCATAACCCAAATTATTTCTTTAAAAAACACATACAGCTTCCTTCTAAGAAAATAAAAGCATGGTGGGAGGGGAGACAGAGAAAGACACAGAGAAAAGACAAATGAACACATGGCCAAGGCTTCTGAGAAAGATAAGTAATTGTACCTACTACAAAAATGACTTCACTGTCTACCCTATAAAGCTCCAAAATCAGTAAGCGATGTAACACACAGATACACCCAACCGCACAGTAAGAAGAGACTCTGCGCCAGTGATGTTTTGAACGTTTCATCACCGCCAAGTACGCAAGCCACTCGTCAGTCCCCGTCTTTTCTTCTCTTGCAGGCCGGCCACTTAAATACCAATCGTATTAAACTATAGCTCCGAATCTATCCACAACGTACAGCATTCCAGATGTCATACCAGCTGGGAACAGGCCCCTAGGCCATCTTTGCCTGATCCCTTCGTCACTTTTCAGCTCGGAGCAGGCAGCCATCCAAAAAATGTGAGGGAACGTGTTAAAAACAGATGTCAGAACTAATGGTGTATTTTTCCCCCCCTCCCGAATGGTAAGAAATACCGAAAATGTATACCCAGCGCTCAATACTCCTTTTTAAAACCGTCAGCTGCGTTGTCCAGAAAATACACATTAATTTTTCAGTCGTAAAACAGCGAATCCAAGTTCGTCGCTCAGTCTCCATCCCACAATTTAGGCACGGGTTTTTTTCAAATTAAGTAAACACCACACGGGCGTTTGCGATATTTTCGGGGAGCTTGAAAGTGTTTGATGGCTTTCAACTTGCATTTTTAGTTGCCTTGCTGTTAACGGTTGAGACACAACTAGAGCTATCTGCTTGGCAGAGATCAAGTTGCTCCCATGTTTCGCTGGCAGCTTTCACAGTCTTCTACTGTGTTTCGTGGAAAAAAAAAAAAAGGAGGCCCGGGTTATCCAATCATCTAAAGTGATGAATAACCTCAAATGTCAGCAAGTTCCAGCAAAAAAAGTAAAAATAAAAATAAAAAAAGGCTTTAATGGAGTCTTACATGGTAACGCACAGTTGCATATTATCCTCTCAATGCAACAGTCAGTGGGATTTCTGCTCTTCATTCTAAGATATACTCATGTGCTGAAAAACAGCCATCCTATAAAATCATCTCCTACTTCACGAAGGCTTTGCTCTGTTCTCCAAAAAGATGCTTCTTGCTTGGTTTCACTCTTGGGTGAGATACCTCCTTGAAACGCAAGACTCTTGGATGTTTTCCTGCATCCTCCTCCTCCTCCTCCTCCTCCTCCTCCTCCTCCACTTAAAAAAAACTAAGAAGGACCGATGGTACGTTCTGCCCAAGAACACTTTTGAAAATTTACACGTTAAACTCAACCCATGTCGTTTAAGAAATAGATGACTCATCAAGGGCCATCACTATATTTATTGATATGGCATCAGGTGTAATTCCATGGTTCAAGTCAATTAATTGTCAGAGCAATAGGGCCTCTGAACCCATCTCTCTCTCTCTCTCTCCGTCTCTCTCTCTCTCTCTCTCTTCCTCCTTATATTTGGATGAGAGCCTGATATGAAACTTGAATGTAAAAAATAATCTCAAGTCGTATAAATCTCGACATGTTTCCAAACCAAATACCTAGCTTCACTCTTTATTGGCCCTAACCATGAGAACATATGGGCAGTTCTTGACTTGCAACCACAATTTTGAGCCCAAAATTTCTGTTGCTAACTGAGACATTGGTTAAGTGAGTTCTGCCCCATTTTACGACCTTTCTTGCCACAACTGTTAAGTGTATCACTGCAGTTGTTAAGTTAGTGACATGGTTGTTAAATGAATCTGACTTTGCTTGTTAGAAGGTCGCAAAAGGGGAGTCACGTGACCCTGGCATACTGCAACCGTCATAAATATGAGCCAGTGGCCAAGCATTTGAATTTTGACCACGTGATCATGGGGTTGCTGCAATGGTCATAAGTGTGTGCATGTGGCGGGGGGGGGGGAAGCCACTTTTTTCAATGCCGTTATAACTTTGAATGGACACTACATGAACTGTTGTATGTCGAGGACCTGCAGTAGTAGCCCAAGTTCTACAAATCCCACAGAACCAGGTTTTCTACCTTCACCTACAACTATCTAGGATGAGCCACTTGCTTTACAGAACAAAATGTTTAAAGGCCTTTTCCTAATTTAAGCATGTGACCGGTATGAAGTATTCCACTAAAGTGAATATAATTTAAGAAAGATATGTTTTACTCTCAAGAGTCGAGAGATCAGCTCTAACAGATGAATTCAGACAAAGATGTTCCAAGTGTTTTCAATTTTCTAAAATCCACGTGGCCTTCTTTAAACATGGAATGACCTTAACGTGTACTCGCCTGCAGCAAAAAGCAAATCAAATTAGAAAGCTGGAGAGAAAAAGGTGGTTTTACCGTTAATAATTTGTTACGAGAAATCCAACACTGTATTAATGCAATATTGGGGTCATTTACCGTGAGACTGACACTGTCACGTTAAATGATACCCTAAAGAATCTAATCGAATCCCAAAACTTAAGGACTGCCACATTCCTGGATTGTTATGCCAGTCCATTAATTAAATGTCTTCCAGTATTTTAGTACGTCAAATGCCCTTATGAAGGTGTGCTTCTGAAATCTATTCTGGAATATTTATTAGGTTTATTAAAGCATTAAAATATTTTCACGGGTCATCCAAAGTTCTAAACATTTGCCCCAGAACTCTGCCTAATATAAACTAGCAGTCAGGAAGAAAAGACAATGAGGAAAAAGACAGATAGAAATAAAGAACAAGAAAGGAAAACAAAAATATATACCAAGAATGGTTTCCAAAGTCTTCTTCCTAAAATATAAGAAATGTTCACATTTATTATTCATTCATTCATTCATTCATTCATTCATTGAATTTTTTATTGCCGCCTATTCGCCCATAGCGACTCAAGGCAGCTTACAGAATATAAAATTTAAAAGAAAAAAATTAATTAAGGGTTTTTTTCTCTGTGGCCACTGACATTTTCCTTTGTTAGTCAAAAACAGAGAGAGAATATCAATTCCTTGCAAGACTGAGACTCTTTCAAAAAAAATTAGATGATGAATTTTATAGGGATTCTGTTATATTAAAATCTATCTTTAGAGCCAAAACAAACTGTAACATCAGAAGCCTTGCTTTTCTGCAAAAGTTTTTTTTTTTAAAAATCCACTAACTATGCAAGAAAAAAATATTAAAAGTGACAGGGTCCTTACATATTATTTGAAATGAGAGCAGACTTAAAGCTGCTTTCACACTTCATTCAGTACTTGTATTTGCTGTGGTTACAATAATGCTTCTTCCCAAAAACTCATGTACCCTACAGGGAACAGATGCACATTTTCAAACATGTAATGGATATGTGCTGAGGATCTGAGCTCCATTAGGACTCCCTTGGTGCATGCCCTGAGGTTATTTGGGAACATGTGTCTGTCTTTCACTTTTGATGCATCTATCAAGAAAAACCGTGGTTATATATGGCCAAGATGGAGAAGCACGGTAGATCACGAGGTTAGAACACCGAACTGCCAATCAGCAGGCTTGCGTTTGAGACCTGTCGCTGCTGAGGGGTGGGATGAGCTCCTGTCACATGTTCCATCTCCTGCCGATTCAGCAGTTTGAAAGCAGGCAACTGTGAGTAGATTAGTGAGTAACACTTGGGTGGGCAACTTCGTGGGGGTATGAAAGTAATCCTCAACTGGGCATCCCCTAAGCAATGGTGATATCAACAGCAAATCCTTTCACCGTGGAAGCACTACAGTGCTTCTAACACAAACAAAAAATGGCCAAGATAATTGTTGCACACACTGTGAAGGCCCTCTGAAATAGCCAGCCAGAGTTTATCTGCACAGAAAGGTTTGGTGGTCCATGTATTACGTATTATTGACTTGATATCCTTTTCTGATTGCATTTTTTAGAGTTTGGGACAGGTTTAAGAGAAGAATTTCATGAGAATTGTAACACCTTTCTCCAAAAATAGTCCTGATTCGGTCCAATGTTAGAGCGTATCCCTCAAGTTCACAACAGTTGTGCAGTTAAAATCCAGGCATTCTTAAAAAGCAGGCAGGAGAAAGGAGAAAGATGGAGATTCGGCTCGTCGACCACCCCCACCTAGAATCATTACCTTCTAGGTCCTATTTTCAGGTAGATCCATGGTCATCCAAGAGGCACCTTAAGTTATTCCTAGTAGCTCTCGTTCATAACCGGGAAACATGCTACCAAAGAACCAGCTTTGGCAGCTAAACCAGCTGTTTGTCAGCAGGAGAGACAAAATTCCTGCTGGGTCCGAATGCCCTCTTGGGGACAGATCAAGATGCTCAGCGCACAAAACACCTAAAGGAACCCCGCCAACAACTCTTCCTCTATGCCAGTCTCCAATTTGCACGTGGTTACAAAAACCCAGATTTGAAACAAATCTGCCTGCTCTCAGGAAAGCATTTTCACGTCGGCGACGTCTGATTCTACCTGCACTATAAACTGACGCTCTTTTTAGCGAAGTGTGCAAGTAGAACCAGCCATCCCCAGCGTGGGCACTTCAGCTTCTCCACCAAGTTATTCAGACACCTTCAAAACTTTTCTGTCGCTTCCATCACTAATGTGGGGGTGAGTCACCCTGTTCACAAGTGGTTAACAGAAACTCAGCCAACTGGGAAGCTCACCTCACACATAAAGTTACTAAAAAGTAAAAAAGAAAGAAAGAAAAAGAAAGAAAGAAAGAAAAAAAACCTCTGATTTTTTTCAAGCAAACACACCAGGCCTTGATTTATGTTACAGTGCCTATGACATAAGACTGACTTAGAAGCACAAATTTTTCTGGTCCTCGTATTCCACCAGCACTGCCAACAAATCAAAACCACATTGCAACCTATTAAAGAACTAATCTCTCCTATTCATCTATCCATATTTTTTTTAATATTTTTGTCATAGTGCAAAGCAAATAAGCAGATTGTAAAACAAAACAAACAAATACAGCATTAGGGGACAGGAAGAGTCACTTAAAAATTATTTCCATTTATATTTTACATACTCCAGGATAAGAATCAGGCAAAAAACAAACAAACCCCAAAAACCCCCTAAGTTGAAAAGTGGCACCCTCTGCTATTATCTAACAAAATTTTACAAACGCATCTTTTAAAAATTGCTTTGCATTCTTTTTAGTTCAAAGACAGGATATAAATCATCAATAAAAGTGAGCATTAAAATCAATAGTACTTTTAAAGGCGTAATGTAAGCTGTATCTTCTCCATTGCTGTCATCTTAAAATGAAAGATTCTCACAGTATGCCTGTGTAAATTTAATCTGAAAACAATCCCACGGTTTTAAACACTATTGCAGGCTAACGTCGCAATTCTATACAAGCTTCTTTTGAAGTCAACTCAACTGAACATCTACGTTGAATGAGAACAGATCTGCATATGCTAATGCTCTCTGCTATTAAACCTTTTGCATTGGACTGTTAAAGGGTCTTTTTATGCAAATTGAGATCCAATAAAGCCAAAAGTAATAAAAATGTATTTTCTTATTGTCAGCAGAGGTAGCCCTCGACTTTCAACAGTTCATTTAGTGACCTTTTCAAGTTACAACAGCACTGAAAAAAATGCCTTATGACCATTTTGCACACTTATGACCCTCGCAGCATCCCCATGGTCACATGATCAAAATCCAGACACTTAGCAACTGGTTCCTATTTATGATGGTCGCAGTGTCTCGGGGTCATCTGATCCCCTTTTGAGACATTCTGACAAGCAAAGTCCATGGGGAAGCCAGATTCACTTCACAACCATGTTACTAACTTAAGAACTGCAGCAGTTCACTTAACAACTGTGTCAAGAAAGGTCATAAAATGGGACAGGAATCACTTAAATGTTTTGCTTAGCAACAGAAATTTGGGCTCAGTTTTGGTCGTAAGTCAACGATTATCCCTAAGTTGTCACAAGTGAAAAGCTAAACTTTCAAACTTTGTTGATCCTTAAAAGTTGCTAGATCCTTTTCATCCAGTCTCCGTTGCTTAATTCCTTTAAATTGAAAGGGTTAGGAAGATGTGCGGGGATACAAAGACCCAAATGCGATGCCTTGATGTCTTTGCAGAAAGGATAGAAAAGCTTAAGAGACAAAGTGAACGAGAATCAAGGAGCAGCAGAAAGCTAAATATGAAATGGAATTTCTCCCCAAAGCTGAAAGTTGGCGTTGAGGAATTAAGAGACAAGTCATAAAGAAAAATGGGTCAAATGTGAAGGTTAGAAGAAAGAGGCTGCAGATAAACTAATGAAAGTGCAGTTGGTTGATTTTATTACTGAAAAATTGGAGAACGTCCTGAGGAGGAAAAAAAAAAGAGACGAAGGAATGGAGGACGGATCAGAAAACGAAAGACAGAGAAACGACAACCAGGGGAGAAACACTTCTCGGACAGTACTGTGCTACAATTTTGATGCAATGCATTAAAAAGTGTGGGAAGAACTCAGAAATCTGTGCACCTTCCCCATTAAAAGGGTGCTCCCCATCCAACTTTCCCATACAGATAGTCAGAGCTGTCGACTGCCAGGAAACTGCTTATCTGCAGAGATAGGAAGAAATTAAAATGACGGACCGAACTTGGAAAGTGAGCGACCATTCTCACTTGTCTCGCTACAGGATCTTTCTCCACCCTACTTGGGACTTCTCATTCAGTGCTGTTTCTTTTCAAAATGAAACAAATCGTACATTCATTCAGCCTTTCATCTTCCAAATCTTTTAGCGCCCATAGCCAAAGTGACTAAGAATCAGGCACGATGGGAGCTGAAATCTAACACAGCTGGATGGTATCAAGCTAGGAGAGGCTGTCCTAGATCTTAGTTAAGAATCAGAACCAAGATGACCATATTAGTCCCATAATCTTACTCATGTCCACTGTTGGTGGTCTGTCATCTGGAATGATTTTAATACTTGGAAGCAGTATCTTGAATTTTGGGGAAAAAACAACAGTATGTAAGTTATCCAGCACTACTAATATTTTGGGGAAAAAATAACTGTTTTTCTTGAGCAACGTAGAAGGGCAGAGGCAAAAAAATAAAAAAAAATATGATGTTTCCAAAAAAAAAGGCAACGCTCATTACTTATAGCAAAATGTAGATAACCTCTTAGGCTGCCCAACAGCCAGCCTAAACATACGCATAGTTTTTGGGATTATCCATGATAAACAGGAAGATATTTGGGGGTTCGATCAAGGCCGTCTAAGAGACAAAAATGTTCAAATATTACACAGGGAAATCAATTTTTGGACATGTTAAATTTCAACTACAGCAATCTGTCAGAATTTTAGCCTCCAATTCTGGAACATAGTTGATGCATTACTGACTATGTTGCTTAATGTGCATAAATTCCAGTAATTGCGTATAATTGACGGAGCATGGTTTTTGGGTGCCAAATATAAATGGGTCCAAAATGAACAAAGAAAGTTTTGCAGCCAAGAACTTAAAACACATTTCTCAGTAAATATCCAAACCTTGCTAGCACACACTACAAATAATGTTTCTTCAATAAAGCTAGAAATATACTAACCACTGCAGTGCAAGTATGAAACAGGGGTTGTAGAGATACTTTGGGGGCATATCAATGTCCTTTTTTTCCCTTTCAACTATTGAATAATATATGGATATGTGGAATTGCAAGGTTTTCCATTTACTATACCTACCAGGTTGCATTTAAAGGGCTTTATACAGCTATCCTTACAAATATAAGCGTGCTTCTGCCAGGCCAAAGCTGAATATAATGAACTATGAGAGCAGAATATGAATCCATGGGCAGCATTGCTACAGTAGAACAGACTCCAGGTTGTTCCTATTAATATTTTACTTGTCTCTATTTCAACCTAACAGTAAGTCTTTTAAGATACACATTTGCAAAAAAAAAATATCATGTAAGCAGCAGTAACATGCTTTTGGACAGGATTACATGCCAGCTCAGCCATGAATGACCAGAGTACATAGATAGAAGTAGTCCTTCATTCTGTCTTCAGAGAAAACCATGGTTTTTGGGGTAACATAATTTCATATTGTAGCAGCAGAGAAACAAATATTTGTATTGCAAAGACAGAAAGCAGCACCCAAAAGCTACAGAGAAACCATGTGGGCAGGCAAGGGTAAAGATGAGCTGTAAAGTCTTCCTTCGCTGCAAATTGTGTTTATTTATTTAATATATTTTTTTTTGTTTAAGTTTATTTTCTCAGGCACCAAGTTTCTCAGGGATAAGGTCACTGCCAGAGTTCACATAACACCCTACATTTTCACTAAATCAAATCTGACACGTTGAAATAAGCCAGTTGGATCCTGAAAAGGTTTTAAAGTCCCAGTGATTTTCAAGAGTTCTCCCCTGAATATAATCAAGGCTTGATTCATCAGTCTAACCCCCATTGTGGCCCAAAAAAAAAAAAAGCAATAAGAAATCTTCTCACCTCTTTTATAGATAAGCTACTGGTTGCAATTTAAGGTGTTGGGATCAATTCAAATCTTAACTGATTGGCAGCAAACTACGCAGGTCCACAGGAAATGCCACAGAGGTGGTTATAGATAGTGGTTTTGGCCACTTCTGAAAATTATAATCTACTGATAAAAGATAATATTTGTAGCTAGGGTTGGACCGTGGAGACCTCAGTGCTCTCTGAGCCTGGATGTTTTCTTGCAAAGGTAACATCATTGGTGTACTTGCACGAAACATCTACAAGAAAACCACGAAGCTCAGAGAGCACCAAGGACCCCACAATTTCAATCTAACACAGCCATCATTCTCACATATCAGACGATGTTTGAGGGAAAGAATAGTTGCCATGAGAAAAGTTTACCTGGAGCCAGGCTGGCTGGGCAGGGAGAAAGGAAACCATTTACCATTTAACAGATTGGGGGCCTTTAAATCTTTGCATTACTCGCACTGAGCTAACCCTGTGCTTTAAGTGTCCATGTACAATTCCCGTCAATTTCATGCAGAGATCAACATGTTTGGGGGAGGCCTCCTGTTAGAAACAAATGTCCACAGCCTGAGACACACTTCCCAGGTTAACTTTAGATCCTTTGCCAAAATTAACAGAGGTTCTCATGTGCTATTTTCTTTGCCATTATATCTCTACTCCACATTTAGCGCAATCATCTGTAGCTTCTGGAATACGCATTGGCGGTCTAATTAAGAAGAAACATGGTTTGTTATTTTCCAGAGTCTCTGCTTTATCCATTAGTAACTCCCTTTGTAATTTCACTGTTTAATAAAGTTCATCAAGCACAAAATAAAGCAGTACTGCAAAAAAAATAATAACTAAATAAACATGGAAAGTGATGCATTCCGTGGCTACAGATTCTAAGATGGTTTTGTAAATATTACAAACATCCCATTAAAAAAAAAAAATACAATATGAGAGTTAGTTTGCAGCGTTTCTGTCTCTTACATGTCACTATGATTTGTGGAAGGTGATTATAAGAAATTCCTTTGTAAAGTATTTGGATGGCTACCGAAGATAATTTGATCTTCATTTCAAAGGAAACCACTTCCTGAATTAACGTATGTTTGAGAAAACAGTTCTCCTTGCCATTCTCTACAAATGGGGATGAATTTTTTCTGGCTTTTAAAAACATGCCAAATTGTGCCTTAAACACATTATGTTACTAACTTCATCATCAAAGTATGCAGATCTTTGACTCAATCCCAAGCACTTACAGATGAATGTGGAAATGGAATGGAAAGGACTTATGAATGAACCCAGACAAAACTAATCTGAGTCTCCTCTCTATAAAAGGACATTTTTATGCAGTACAGGTAGTCCTTAACGTACGACCAGAATTGAGCCCCAAATTTATGTTGTTAAGTGAGAAATTTGTTAGGTGAGTTTTGCCTCATTTTGCGACCTTTCTCGCCTCATTTGTTAAGTGAATCACTGCAGTTCTTAACTCAGTCACATGGTTGTTAAGTGAATCTGGTTTCCCCGTTGACTTTGCTTGTCAGAAGGTCACAAAAGGAGATCCCATGACCCCTGGGCAGGGTCAACTGTCAAAAATATGAGCCAGTTGCCAAGCACCTGAATTTTGATCAGGTGGCCATGGAGATGCTGCAAAGGACAGAAGGGTGAAAAATGGCCATAAGCCACTTTTTCCAGGGCCGTTGTAACTTTGAGTGGTCACTAAATGAACTGTTTTAAGACAAGGACTACCTGGAGTTAACACAGAACACAATTCAGTGACATATGCAAGTGGACAAGGCTTTCTAGCACGCACGTTCTCATTTTTCACAATTTCAGTGGGGCATAAAAAGGAGAACATAATAGATTATGTTCCAGGGTCAAATATGGCTGCCTTCTGCTCACAGATTCTTAATTTGACCCATCTATGCAGACTGAGATAACCTCCTGTTCCGACACTGGTTGATTTAAATGGCATGTCATTTTAATTTTTGTAGCTTTCCATTACTCTAAGGACACAGAGACAATCAACACAGCACCAACCCATCACACCAACAAGCAGAGACCCAAAGGTGCTTTTTCGAGAGGCATCCTGTTTTTTTCTTTGAAGATCTTTCGCTTCTCATCCAAGAAGCTTCTTCAGCTCGGACTGGATGGCGGGGAACGGAAGGTCCTCAAAGGAGTGGAATCTTCAAAGAAAAACCCAGAAAATCCAGTTGCCTCTTGAAGACGCACCTTTGGGACAACCAGGACCTGGATGACTGACAACCTCCAGAGACAACGAGCAGAAACATTTCCAACAGTGAATAAAAGGATCACCCTCATTTCATATTCAGCATACCGACCTGATCATCAAAGCGGTAAGTAAGGAAATCTCCTGCGGTGTCTTCTAAAAAACTTCCTTGTGGGGAAAGTACAAATTCAGGCAGGAAGTAAGCATCTTGTAACTCTTCTGCTGTTGTCTGTAAAAGAATGCAAGACAGTGTGTTAACAATTCAGAAGAGAGAGAAGTCTGGACCATTAAAGACAAATTCCGTCCATTTCTCACGGCAACACTCTGCCCACAGCCTGGAGTTCGATCCTGATGGCACTCAAAGGTTGACTCAGACTTCCATCTTTCTCTGGTTGGTAAAATGAGGACCCGGATTGTTGGGGGCACCAGGCAAATAATGTGGGCATTGTAAACTACCCGGAGAGTGCTAGAAAAGTGCTATGGGCCAGTATATAAGCCTAAATGCTACTGCTATGTGTATGAAGCTAGTAAATAAATTAAGTATTTTCTCCTGTACTGAATACATACTGCAAACCATAATATATGCTTCACTTTTAACTGAAAACTAGCCTTGGAAATGAACACACAGTGCTTGTCTGCAAGACCTTTTTGCTTTCAAAAGTTGGTTAACATACCGCTTTGGATTTGGTTTAATAACTTGTGTAAATCTGACTTCTGTGGTGTATAGAGCGCAGTTGATGACTGAGAACACTCCAAACCGCATCCCTCTTTAAATTTTAATTTTATCCATTCATCTTAATAAAACTAAGTGTGAAAATACATTCAATAGTTTTTTACCTGTACAGATATTCATATACCATTTTGATACTTATTTTTCTTGACTGCACCATTTTATCTGCTTGTTTAATAAAGTACTCTCTCCAGAAAGCTTTTCTCCCATTGAGTGCAAGCCGTTTATAGTCCATAGAAGCCAATGAGGCAGACTTTTTTAAAATTATCTTTGATTTGTATTCCACTCTAGCCAGCTGAAATAAAGCCAGGAGCGTGGAAAAATTCAACCCAAGAGATTACCTGTTAGAATGGAAAACACTTCTGCAATCTTTACCAGCTTGACTATTAAGCACCCAATAAATTTTGGGAAGAGAGAGGGAATAAAGCAAGCAGATTCAATTTTATAGTAATAGTAACCTAGTAAATGCTATTAAGAATAGACTAACATATAAGGCAAACGCAAGTATACAGCATCCAAAAACTGCCAGTGATATAAATATTGTCTGAATGCAAAACTTTCCTTTTCAATACATAATACATTTGAACATGGGAGGGATTTCTACAACTTGGAATAAAAACTGGCCCGGGGCGGGGGGAGGGGGGGAATGATATGTTATGGTCATCTCAATATACTGGATCAAATCAGACAGCAATCAACTCCCTATACAACATTATGAAAAGCTACAGTATTCTCAATTCCTAAAAATAATTTTTCAAGGATACTTTACATCTTGCTTAAAACAATGGAGCGATATCAACCTTCTGTCAATGCAAATCAGAAGAGCCCGTATAACATACTTGAAGATGTCGGGGTCTGTTATGCAGTTATTCTAAAGCTGAAGACAGATAAAGCATATTGTTTATTTTAACGGTTTCTCATTTCTGTGCTAATCTTCCATTGGGAAAAAAAAAACTGTGGGAAGAGGCTTTCTTACAAAAAATGTTGTTAAGAAACATTTAAAATGAGAATGAAAACAGACTACAGATAGCTCTTGTCTTACAACAGTTCATTTAGTGACCGTTCAAAGTTACGACGTCACTTGGAAAAAAGCGACTTATGACTAGGCTGGTAAAATGGGGACCCAGATTGTTGGGGACAATATTCTGACTCTGTAAACCGCTTAGAGAGGGCTGTAAAGCACCGTGAAGCGGTATATAAGTCTAAATGCTATTGCTATGCTATGCTATTTTTCACACTTACGACCGTAGTAGTATCCCCATGGTCATGTGATCAAAATTCAGATGTTTGACAACTGGTTCATATTTATGACGGTCGCCGTGTCCCGGGGTCAAGCGATCAACTTTTGAGACCTTCTGACAAGCAAAGTCAAGGGGGAAGCCAGATTCACTTAACAACCGTGTTGTTAACTCAACAAGTGGAGTGATTCAATTAACAACTAGA
>JANHFL010002704.1:49445-71352 GCA_032468155.1 Oxyrhabdium leporinum | reverse complement strand
ATGACGGTCGCCGTGTCCCGGGGTCATGCGATCACCTTTTGAGACCTTCTGACAAGCAAAGTCAAGGGGGAAGCCAGATTCACTTAACAACCATGTTGTTAACTCAACAAGTGGAGTGATTCAATTAACAACTGTGGCAAGAAAAGTCCTAAAATGGAAGCGAAACTCATTTAACAGATGTCTTGTTTAGCAATATAAATTTTGGGCTCAATGGTGGTCATACGTTGAGGACTACTGATATTTAAAAAGAGAAGCTACAAAACAATCGAAGCCTTTGAAAATAAAAGAGTAATCATGTGGTGCTACCATAACGAGATATCCAGCAAGTTTTGCCGAACTGAGAATTCTGTCATTATAAAACTTGCTTTGTAATTACGTAATACATTCAAAATAAATGCCAATTCCTGAAATTCATTAGCTAAATTTTCTTATCCATTAATCATAACTTTTTGCCTTTGCTTAAAATTCCGTTTTACCTACATACGAATTTATCATTTCTAAATGTAAAAACGGATCTGATTTTTTTTTTCCTGGCCTCTAGTCTAACGATCAGAAAGTAGGCTAACAGAATCTGCCATGGACATCCAGTAATTTGGACTTTCTTTTTCTTATTCAATTCTCCCATAGCAATAAAAAAATAAATAAACCTCCTTCTTAAAATGTTGCTTCTAATTCCTCTCTTAAATTTCTGGCAAAGAACATAAACAGGAAAACATCAGGGGCCTTACGAGTAACATGAAGTTAATGTTCCCTGCAAGGATTTCCATGGAGCGTATAAGAATAAGAAAAAATAGACAAAGATGGGTATTAGTGTCTACAGTGGGAGCTGGGGAGTACAGCCCGTTAGAAGGAAAGATGACTAATACCCCTGATGAAAGGCAAAAACCACAGAGAAGCAACCAGCAGAGTTATCCCGAGCCCTTTTTATCTTTTGCTAGTGACCCCAACAGCCAGAGCAGAAAGCAGAACCCAAAATCTACTGAAGTGATTCCACAGGGAACAATATATGCTCAATTTATCTTTGAAGAATGGACTGTCAGAGTAAAAAGAAATAAAATATAAATAAGGTGAAGATCATATGTGGAAAGATGCAGTCAGAATTTAGATTTATGGGCTACCGAACAAAAGATGCTTGAGAAATGGTACAGTCAAATCTGAACAGCGTAGTATAGAGCTGAATATGGAATGTAGAATAGAGAATAGATTAGAGAATAGCGGAGAGGAGAGGAGAGGAGAGGAGAGGAGAGGAGAGGAGAGGACGGGATGGGATAGAAATATTCCTAATTGATGGACGACCCATCTTACCTTTTAAAAAAGCCTGCAGAATATTTCAGAATTGATAAAATCATGTAGCTGAAAGAGACTGATCAATATATTTAAAGACTTGATTATGTTACCTACTTTGGGTAATGAAACTCAGAGAGCACCAAAGACCCCCCTCATTTCAAGCCCAAGCTACAAATATTCTCTTTTATCTGCATTTATTTATTAACTTGTCAAAAGAGCAGCTAGATATTTATAAGCCAGGTAATGGAAAAGAAATCTCCCACCTGGGAAAATAGTCTATTACAGGATTAGACGGCTGGAGCACGGTATCTTTAGGTAAAACAACTTTAGTAGAATATAAATGGATTTAAACCGGAATGCCAACCTTTGGTGAATTACTTTAATAATAATCCTGTTTCTGGCAACGCAGACTGGACTTAAATAGCAATCCACTTCCTTTAACATGGGAAGAAAGTAAAGACAGGATTTAGAGTAGTTGGTGTAAGAGATTATTTTAAAAGTCAAGTTTGTAGCCGGTTTGTCTTTTATGTTTTAACTTGGATAAACATTTTAAAATCTGAACCGAAGATAAAAGGCTTGTCTGTGTCACAGTTGCACTGTGATTTAAATGATACAGAACATATACCTTTAGAATTTAAGGCAAGTGTAGTGATTCTTATTTAAATATAAAGAGCATTCGGCTAGAAGCTGGGAGAGCGTGAATTCTAGTCCTACTGTAGACATGAAAGCCAGCTGGGTGACTTTGGGCCAGTCCCTCTCACTTCACCTGCCTGTTGTGAGATAAACAAGAAGAGGAACAAACATTAGATATTTTCAGGACCTTAAGTTATTTCTAAACATAATAAATGTGGGCCATAAATACATCTACTTTTCTTTAGGTCAGCATTCTTTATCGGTAGCATATGGTATCACCCATTGCAAATCTGGCAGAGATTCAGAAGTGTTCCAGCCACACAGACCTGATTGGTTAATTGGTTACCTGGACCAATTTGTTTAAGAAGTAGGGAATTAAGTAACTAACCAAGCAAGCTCTCCACAAGAACTTCCTAGCCTTGTGTGGTGAGCTTGGCAACTATATCTTCTCCAGTGAAGAGTCTTCTAGATCCTAGCATCCGCCACTAAGGCCAGCCATGGGCTTCTTCTAAGTAGGGTTAGAAGGTTGGGGTGGTGTTCTGACTTGCAGTTTCTTCTCTGGTCCTTTCTTGAGCTCTTCACGGGTCTTCAAGTCTTGGCTTCCCATTCCAGATTCATACAGCCACCCATTGTTTAGCTCTAGCTTTGTCAACATCCTGCACGGCTTAAGTAGTCTCGCGACTAACAAGTCTTATGCCCGGGGGTGGGGTGTGGAAGGTGGGCAGAGGGGAAGGAAGTTACCTTTTTTTTTTTCATTCCCTTTGCAAAAGGCACAATGCTTCTGCTCATTAAAAAAAATAAAACAAAATAAGGAGTGCTCCTACAGCCAAACTAGTTCTTGCTAATGGATGAAGGACCTACTTAAGGCAAATGAATAAGAGAACACTTTGAAAAGTGACTGGGTAGAGTCCCAAGCCAGCTGGAATTGTTCAGCCCTTAGGCCCATCCCCACCCAGGGGAAGACATCTAAACACACAAGCTCTGATTTTCTCCGCAGCAACAGAGGGTTCAACCCTTAAGTAAGTCCGCTCGCTCCACCCGTGGAATTCTGCTTGGCGACCCTACTCACCAACCCCAAATGACCCCGAGTAGGAAACTCAACTGCAAACACAGAGCTGTTAGTTCAACGTCGTGGCAACTTTCACTTCAGTCAAAGCCAAACACCAGGTCTTCTGCTTGCTGCCTTCAAAGTCCTCGTTGCTTCCTCTTGCCTCCGTCTTGCTGTTTTGCCCCCAGATCAGATTTCCACTTGGCAACTGCCTTATTCCACTCAGGGGCTTTATCCCAACCTCCTGAAGTTGTGTTTGTTCAACAGAAGAATGTGGGCATCCACATTCCCCACAGATTTTGACTGCTATCTCCAGTAAATACTGTTCTTTACGAAAGCAGGCATACTATCCTCCCTAAGTTAAACACTACTACTGGTTGCATCTTCCCCCGACAATGGGGCCAAATGAAAACACGTCAGACTGATGGATGATTATCTTTTTAAAATTAAAAATAATTCTGTAATTCTGCTCCCTCTTGTAGCACCTCACCTGATAAAATACCCACTAATTTTTTAATGTATGATTGCTGTTATCAGATTGGCCCAATGTAACCCCTATGAATGCGGCTAAATTTTGTTAATACCATCGGCAAAATTAGGCAGGCTGTGACTGCCCCCCCTGACAAGCCACCACCAATTATTAAATATTAACGTGCCTTTATTTTATTTTATGTTTAGTTTTGTTTATTTATTTTTAAGGCTGCAATGCTGGTTTGTGACCATAATAAAAAAAATACTTATAATAATTCTTCATGGGTGAAAGAGAGAGCAAGATAGAACATTGATATTGATAAAGGGAGGTTCTGTATACTGGAAGTTCTAGACTTTGATTCCTATAAAATTTTCATGCATTGTAGAGATGACGAGGATGAGTATGATGGAAGGGTCAAATATGTCATCAGTCTTGAGTCCCTTCGCACCCACAAGAGATCTAAATCCTGCCCACCTTGTCTTCTGTTCACTCTTGGCTATCGCCAACTCATTTTGACTGTTAGTAGTTCAGATTCTTGTAGAGAACTTTAGCACACAATAAACCTATATCTATTCATCCAAATTGCCTGTGACTTTTGATTTTCTGAAGTCGACATGCATGTCATCTAATGCCTACAAGCTGATCAGAACTTATTATTTTTAAAGTGCAGTTAGAGAACAATGTTCCATTGCAAGTCTTAAAGTTAGTTCACAGATGTCTGGCTATGATTAGATTTGAAAGAACAATTTCACCACTCTCAGTTTTGCTCCTTCACCAACGCTATTATCATCCCCAACACACTGTTAAAAGTATCGTTACTTCAAGCTGCCTAGCAACGTTGACAATGCAAAGTGGATTTCAAGCTACTACCACAATGCTATTATAAAAGATCATTCTTTCATTGTGATCTGTTTCATAAAACGCCTTTATCCAATTTCTCTGGACAGCTGGGTCATAATATTTCAAGTTTATGTATACATACGTAGAGGAAATGCATTAACCAGAAATTTAAAATAGGCTTTGGGGATTTAGTGGGTGATCTTGAGCCAGTTCCTTTTCCACTTCATTCAGAGCTGGTCGAATAGTAGAGGAGAGATCCATCCAACTCACTTTGCTCTAAATTAAATTAAATAGTAATAAATCATCATCAACCAAGCTAAATGTTCACAGCCAACAGTTGCTATCCAAACACTGCCATTGTCTGAGACGGAATTTGGGTAACTATTATTGGGTAAAATAATTAATGTGTGGCATTTTGCCCAGAAAACTCTGGTTGTAGACTTGAGTTCTCAAAAGTTCTGTTTTGTTTTCTTCCAGTCCTTCTTTCGTTCACCGCTGTATATGGGTATCAGATGACTCACACCCCAAACACGCAGTCCAGACAGAATTGGATCCATGCCATACTTGTTCCTTTGTCCTTTGGTTTGTCCCGAGTTTACATAATATAGGGAGCTTTTGAGGCAAGCAAAATAGATTGCTCCATAATGTAAGTATTTAAAAAGACCAACCGAGGGCAGGCGAGTCTCTCCAAGTGCTAGAACAGATGATGCCAAAATTTGGGGAGACTCTAGAATTAATTGGCCAGCTCCCAAAAACACAGGCTGTTTCCTGATTAGTTGTAGGCTTTTGACATTCCTCCATGCACCCCACCCTTTTAATAGACACAAAGTTTTCTGGTTCCTTAAAAAACACTTTTCTCTGTGGCTCTTCTACAACTGCTTTCAACTGCTCCAAGAATTCTTCATGTCCTGCAATAACTCAAGAAGCTTAGCGCTCATGAGTTTTTGTGCAGCTAGAATATGCCATAGGCATTTTTCAGGAAAGAAAACAAGGAGATCACAGACTCCAGAAGCCATTGCCAGATGCGGCTGGGTTTTCTGTAGGCGGCAGCCCAAGCTTTCTTGACTCCCCTTCCAGCCAATGCTCAATATCGTTCCCATTTTTCCTTCTTCATTCTCTCTAGATTCCCTTAAACTGGAAGATCTATGAAATTGTGTAGCCTCTGGATGCTAGACTAACCTGTTCAATGAATTAAGGAGCAGAACTTCTTGGGATCCATTCCAAAGGAGATTCAGGGCACTTGGCCGGTAGACAAGACTTAATAGCCTTGAGTCTACCTTTCAATCTAGAAGAGGCAGTCAAGGTGTGAAGCAGGGATGAGGTTCAACAACTGATTACAAATCAGCAGAAGAACTAAAAGAGTTTTCTGTATCAGAAGGTACAAAAGAAAAGCTCCCATTCACATCACCTTTAACGAAACAGCACATCACAGGGCAATAATCTTTGAATGAAGGTACCACAAACAGACTACAAAAGGCATCCAAAATCCAGGACTGCGGAACTGAAATTTGGCAAGTTTTCCAGAACATTTTATGACATAAACCTTTTCCATACAAACATCTTATGGCATAATACAAAATGTCATGAAATATCTCCTTTGGTCAACTCCTGATGTTTGACTGTGCTATATAGTTCAACATGGGCTATTTTTCAAGACAGAAATTTGTCTCTGAATTTTAAATATCTATATTTTTTCCAGGGAAGGAACTGCATTAGAAGCTCTGCCATTGACAAAGATATATATTGAGGAATCTGGTAAGGAAATATCTCTGAAATGATGACCAGAGGGATTGTGGGTTGTCTAGCAGTTAAATTATAAATACCCTTGCCATAAAATGGCACCCGCCCAGGCGACTTTTGGAAAGAGATTAGGTAATATCATGGAACATACGAGACAATATGTCTGTTGGCCATGTCCATGTTCCAAAGAATATCACTCACAGGAGAACACAAGCAAGAAACTGCAAATGCTTTTACAACCTAGCTGGCCACTTTGGGACCACAGTGCCAGACAGGATGGGCCTCTGGTCCAACTGAGCCTGGTGCTTTGTGTCTACCTTTGCATCACCTGGAAAAAATCTGACTCCTTTCCGTGTTATTATTAACTATCTGGGGAATAGGAAATTCCTGCAGCTATAAAGTAAGGCTTGAAAGAATAACAGCAAAGGAGCGGAAAGATAATTACAGGGATCAATTAGGTACCACTGGAGAAAGCAGTACATTCACCTGATGAAAGGGGGAAAATACTTTTTTTTTTTGACTGTTGAGCAGGAGAAATAAAGCAAGAGTGAGAAATACGAAAAGAAAGTGAATCGCTTCTTTAGCTGCTTGCCTATGAGTATTTGTCAAATTAATGTGGATTACAGCTCCATTCAGATATCCCTGCCTGTAAGTCTTGATGGATTTTTTACATCTGAAATGCCTGGAAGGGGGCTCAAAGATTGCCATCACGTGGTTCTACCTGAAGAAGACCGAGATAGCTGTTGAACAGATTGGTTTTGGCATGTGCAAAATTTTGACACAGGGCTAAAGGCAGCTGCCTTATTTTAAGGCGGCAGATAATAAGAACAGAAAAGTTGTTGGTGCTGTACATAAAGCATTCTTAGAAAAGTGTCCCCTCTGATATCCCCCCATCAGAGGGGGCATTTTTCCGGACAGCCATTTGTCTGAAATGGTATAAGTTCTCCTGCTTGAGCAGTGGGTTGGACTAGAAGACCTCCAAGATCCCTTCTAACTCTGTAATTCTGTTATAGAATCTTAATTCACTGCTCTAAGCCTTCTTCCCTTTTCCCCCCCAAAATGATGTAACCTTCAGTTCATGATCTGCAATCCTGTTTTTCCTTCAAAGCAGAACTCCAAAATGGCAACTTGTGTTATTTGACATTATTAAACATCAAATAGAATTTAGAATAGAGCTGGAAGGGACCTTGGAGGTCTTCTAGTCCAGCCCCCTGCTCAAGCAGGAGAACCTATACAGTCTCAGACAAGTGACTGTCCAGTCTCTTCTTAAAAACCTTCCACTGGTTAATTGTCCTCACTGTTAGGAAGTTTCTCCTTCATTTCAGGTTGCTTCTTTCCTTGATTAGTTTCCATCCATTGTTTCTTGTCCTGCCCTCTGGTGCTTTGGAGAATAATTTGAGCCCTCTTCTTTCTGGCAGGCCCTCAAATGCTATCATGTTAGCCCTAATTCTTCTTTTCCAGTACACTCAATATTACAAATAACCAGCAATTCCCTTCTTTGTAGATTGGCCTGAACCAACATGAAATTTGTGTCCCAAAATCTGTACAGATGCCAAAATTGGGGATGCATTCTGAACTGAATCGATAACGGAGTACTTAATAGAATTTGCAATCCCCTGTAATAAGGACATAGGGAATTTCAAGGAGATTTTCATATTGTTCTATATCTGTCGTGATACTTAAAATTACGCTGTAAGATCCAAATAGAAATTAACTTTATCAGCAATATCTAAGCTAACCAGAGGAGCTCGTGCCAGCTACAGCGAAATACATTCCTTGCAGGTTTCAGAATTGCTGTAAGCTTCACAAAGCCATGCACTTTGAACAAAGGATATAAACCAACAATGTACAATATGCTGACTAATTAAGGAGATTTCCAATTTCAGAAGCCCGTTGCTTCACACAAAGCAATGCGTCAACTCGCAATAAACTGCTTTATTATTTAGTAAGTCAACAGGAGTCAGAATTCTAATTGTAAAACACATTCCAATTCAAGCATACCTAATTAAGGCAGATAGGAAAAAAAGGAGGCCCTGGCTGCAAACTGAATTGAATTCCTAACGTGATTTGTTTAAGGAGCACTGCCTATGACTTCAATGGGCCTTCTGCTGATTGAGGGGTTCAAGAATCACAGCTTTCAGAACTGCAGCCATAATCCCACTAAAATCAATGGCTAATGCTAAGTAGGCATGTCAAGTTAAGTGGTTTGGACCCTGCTAGGAATCCTGAAGGGCTGCCTTTGTTCGGGTTTAATTAAGCAAAAATATTTAGAATGAAGGTCCTCCATTAGGAGTTCTAAATCCGGGAACCACGAAGGGATCAGTACTAAGCCAATTTTAACATGCAACTGTAGAAGTTACATTACTTCACATTTAAAACTCAATTAGAGTTAATGTCAGCTAAGACCTTTGCTCTAAGCTGTCTTGGGTGAAGAATCTTTAGCTACCGTACAGCAATAACTCAATCATGTGTTTTTTTTAAAAATGAAAGTGTCTTACAAGTTCAAACAGGAACCAATCACCAGCTAGGCTAACCCTAACCCATTTTGAATTTGCTCCTTTTTTCATAGAATGGAATGGAATGGAATGGAATGAAGAAACAGAACAGAACAGAATAGGACCTTCTAGTCCAGCCCCCTGCTCAAGCAGGAGATCCTATACCATTTCAGACAAGTGACAAGAAACTGTTCGGTCTCTTCTTAAAAACCTCCAGTGATGAAGCACTTACAACATCTGAAGGCAAGTCATTGGTTAATTGTCCTGACTGTTAGGAAGTTTCTCCTCAGTTCCAGGTTGCTTCTCTCCTTGATTAGTTTCCATCCATTGTTTCTTGGCCTGCCCTCTGGGGCTTCGGAAAATAAATTGACTCCCTCTTTTTTGTGGCAGCCCCTCAAATACTGGAATACTGCTATCATGTCCTCCCTAGTCCTTCTTTTCTCTAGACTAGCCAAACTCAACTCCTGCAACCGGTCTTCATGTTTTAGTCTCCAGGCCCTTAATCATCTTAGTTGCTCTTCTTTGAACTTTTTCCAAAGTCTAAATGCATAGATGGTGGGGAAAATTCAAGAGATTACAACAGCAGAGTTGAAGGTTTCAGCAATGACAGGAAAAAAAGTAGGTTTTGAAATCAGAGAAAGCAAGCACTGCTTGGGTTCACGTATCACGCTAAGTCATAAAGAGGTTGCCTCATCTTGGTTTAACCCGCTGTGTGAATTCAACCACTCTAGTTTACAAACAATATTTTATGGCTTAGTATGTTGCATAATCCCACACAGTTGTGGTTTACTCAATAAACTGGGGTTAAGGAAACCACAGCTGAGCATGATGCATGATCTAGTCCACAACCAACAGCCAAACCAAATTAATATGGGACTGTTTAGTGTCCAAACCATAATTAAAGAAAAAATGTTAAAGCCTTGCGAGAGCCACAGTATTTCAGAGCTGTCATATTTTCGTCGATTAAACAGACAGAACTCCCTACGCTGTTTATGAATGAATTAAATTAAAACTAGAGATCTGGCTATTGCCAAAATGTGGCTCCTAGGTTTTCCTGACACTTTCTCCGAAGTGAAATTCTGCCAAGTTCAAATATGATTAGGTACTTAGCTATACAAAGCTTTAGAAATGTGTTCTTTCTCCAGTTCTACTTAACATTTGCAATGAATTCATTCTTACAACTCATATGTCGTGATGGTGGTGGTGGTGAGGTTTACTTGAAATGCCTTAAGAATTTCAGGTTCTCTGACTCCCATCAGACTAACTCAGGATGACCATCGCTGAGAATGGACTTTGTAGTCCAACAAGATCTGAAGGATTGCCAGTTCATCACCTGGAGATAATTACAGGTAATTAATTGTACTCTCCGCATATTATTTGGCTAAACTATCTATAGAAATCTATGCTAAATGCTTGGAGGGTAGTGCGTCACCAAACGTTTGTTTTGTTTTTAAAACCTACCTGAGCACTATCTTAGTCTCACATTTCCAAAAAGAAAAATAAACTCTTTATCGTTCCGCATCTCTTTCCTCCACCCAAGTTGTTTTTAAGATATTGTGTTCAGTAGATTTTGTCTTTTATTTACAGGGCTGAAATGTAACTGGAGATTGAAACCTTTTTCTCTCTCTTTTTTTTAAGGAGCAAAAATAATAGCAACTTTACAGGACGTATGTACGACTATCCCATTCTGGATTAATTTGCAGAGGAGAATGTCAGGTGTAGATAAACTCTCTGTACAGATGAGAGAGTCAGAGATTTTCTTGACTTTTTGAGAAACAGCTCATCAGCATTTCAAGACACACTTCTCAACATTTCTCCCCGTGTGCTTCTGCTTCAAATCAGAAGAATGTGCTATTTATCTACCAGGGACAACCCCTGCCCTTGATGTAATGACATTACTCCTTTTTTGTTTTTTGTTTAATTAATTTTTTATTAATTACATTTCTTAGTGCTTAATACACATCACATTGCCTGGGTATTTAATTTGCTTAAGAATACATATTACGTTCTTAATCTCCACCTCTTTTTTCCAACCAGTGGTAAAATAGATTCCATGTTTGATAATATTCTGTGTCTTCTTTCTGTTTCATTTTTAAGGACAGTCCGTCCATTTCTGCACGCTCTAGTATCTTCTCAATTATTTATTCATCTCGGCTAGGTTAGCTAAAATGTTTAAAATATGTCCAGCAAATGTTGGAAATGTAAACAAAAAATGGGCACATATTATCACTTGTGGCAAACAATTTTTTTTGGGGGGGAAATACATAAATGGCTAGAAAAGATGATTGGAAAGCATGTAGAATTTAAACCTGAACTGTTTTTGTTAGGTATAGTATCAGGTAAGCTTGATAAGGAAAGTATGTATTTAATATTGCAAGTCTTGACAGCAGAGGGGATTGTATTTGCGCAATGTTGGGAAAATGAAGAAACGCTCCTTTCTTGTTAAACAGGAGAGTCTAAGCTCCCTGGTCAATTCACAACTATGGCAAGTAAACAGAAGATCTTTCCTGGATCCTGCCTCAGAATCATTTCAACCTCCATACCAAATGTAGAAAAGCAGAGTCGTCGACTTACGACCACAACTGCACCCAGAATTCATGTTGCCAAGTGAGACATCTGTTGAGTGAGTTTAGCCCTGTTTTACCACTTTCTTCGTCACATTGGTTAAGTGGATCACTGCAGTTGCTCAAATTAGTCACATGGTGGTTACAACCGGACTTTGCTGGTCAGGAGGTCGCACGAGGGGATCGCATAACCCCGGGGAGACTGCGACCGTCATAAATGCGAACCAGCTGTCTAGCATCCAGATGTAAATCACGTGACCATGAGGATGCCGCAACAGCCATGAAGCGTGAAAAATGGTCGTAAGTCACTTTTTTTTTTGTAACTTCAAATGGTCACTAAGTGAACTGTTTTAAGTCAAGGATCACCTATACGGTGAAAATGAGTTAAGGAACGCAGAACACAGACTAACAGAGTTCGAACACAACTTGGAGGTCTTCTAGTCCAAGACCCTATGGACCATCCCAGACTAATGCTTGTCCAATCTCTCCTTGAAAACCTCCAGTGACCACAACATCTGCAGACAAACCCTTCAACTGATTGTTCTCACAATCAGCAGGAAATTTCTCCTGAGTTCTAGGTTGGATGGATCTCTCTTTAATGCTCCCCCGCCAGTTACCATTACTACAGAGAAAACCGGAGGGGGGGGGGGGAAGCGTGGTTAGGCCATTCCAAACAGCAACACATATTTTCTGTTCATTCTGGCATGTTCTCCACAATGCTTAAAATACCTTACTCAAATCATGCTTGCTATGCACAGAATATCTGCTATAAATAACAAGCGACTTCATAAAAATATACATGCTATTTCTCCTAGGAAAGAGAATTCAATAGTTTCCAGACCAGCATTTTTTTTAAAACAATAAGAATAATTCATTGCCTATACATAGTGCAATTTATCTCTCTCTATATATATATATATAAGAGAGACCGAGAGAGAAAGAGAGAGTGTATTATCTGTCTTTATTTACAGCGAGACCTCTGAAGAAAGTCTGCTATAAGGAAGATGACTCAGAATTTCCTTTTAATTTAAATTACTCTGTGCTGTGTTACTGCGATTATTTGTATTCAATTTCATTCAGGGCCATTTTTCTAACCCAGTTCTTCTCTCTGCCACTTCAAAACCTACCTCAGCAATGATCTAATCTGAACCAACATCATAACATGCTTTTCATATGCAATGGTTTAAAATTGGCCTCAGGCCTCCAATTCTCCTCCATAAACCAAATGCTCAGACTCCAGAGCCCTAGCTGCCAAACAGCTGCTAGAAACAAACCCACCCAGATCCAGATTTCTTTTTTCTTTTTTTAAGAGTAATAAAAGTTCAACACAAAGGGAATGTGCAGAGGGCTAAAGTCAAAATGACTCTGCAGTGGGAATGGAGCATAAGTGCTATCATTGCCGGGAGCTCCTAGATCAAATAACGCCACCTGATATTATGCTCAAATTAAGCACAGCGAGGCATGGAAAGACTGATATCATCACATCAAATGGATAGGCACAGTCATTTTTGAAAATGGGCAGCCTTACTGCCAAATGCAGGAGTCAGGAAATCCAGGCCGTTCAAATGAATATAAGGGCTTATTGCAAGCTTAAACTCTCTACAAGAATCTGAACTACTAAGGGTCAAAGCAAATTGTGGTAGATATGAGTCAATGGAATTCAAGGTGGGCTGCATTTAGATTTCTTGTGGGCTTGAAGGGACTTGAGACTGCTGACACATTTGACCCCTCCCTCGGGTTCATTTTGGTCATCTCCTACATCACCCACCCCTCCACCTTCTTGTCTTGCCTTCTGGTGTTTTGGAAAATAAATTGACTCCCTCTTCTTTGTGACAGCCCCTCAAATACTGGACTGCTGCTATCATGTCACACCTAGTCCTTCTTTTCTCTAGACTAGTTCCTGCAACCGTTCTTCATGTTTTTTTTCTTCTCTCCAGGCCCTTAATCATCTTAGTTGCTCTTCTTTGCATTTTTTTCCAAAGTCTCAACATCTTTTTTGTAATGGGGTGACCAAAACTGGAATGCAGCATTCCAGGTCTCTTCATGCTAAGGATTTATAAAGCAGTACTAATACTTCACGTGATTTTGATTCTGTGCCTCTTTTTATACAACCCAGGATTGTATTAGCTTTTGGGACTGCTGACGCACATGGCCGGCTCCTGTTTAAGTGATCGTCCCACTCACAGTCGTTGCTTTTGAGCCAGGCTTCGCCTTCTCTGTGCTTGTACCTTTGGTTTTTCCAGCCTAGGTGTAAAACCTTGCTTTTCTCCACATTACATTTCATGTTGTTGGATAGAGCCCCTTGTTCAAGTCTGTCAACATCTTTTGGGATCCTGAGCAGTCTCTTTTGAGCTGGTTAAAGGCTATTCTTGGCTTTTCCCTTGGAGCCTGATTGGGAAGCTCTAGACTGGATGTTCTAGAGAACATTGTCTTCAAATCCAATTCCCAACGCAAGTGACTGCAGAACCACAGGATATATAGCGACCCAAACACAGATGGAGGTTAAAAAAAAATGGAACCAGTGAAATTAACCCCTCCCACAAATGAAATTGGCTTCTATCTATCACTGCGTCAACCCTGAAATGAGCCTGGCTGAAGCCATCTTGGAGGCTTCAGGGTTGCCACATAGCAGTGGGAGGGATGGGGAATAGTTAGATGGGGGTTTTGTAGCCAAAACAATAAAGTTTTCCTGTGGGAACCAAGGACATTCTCACAGGTGACTGGCCAGAGGAGGAGCCAGTAACCCAGCAACCGGCCAGCACAGCGTGACCAGTGACTTTGGGGGGGGGGAACTTTTATTTTTAATTAGGTGAAAGCCACGGGAAATGTGAGTCGGCTTTCACCAGTTTGTGCCAATATGATGTATCCAATAAACTGTTCTTTGAGGAACTCAAGTGCTTCTGAGTTTGTTTTCTATGGGTGCCTTACTTGGAACGCTGACACACTGTTTATACATTGGGTTTTTATTTTTGCAATCTGCCCAGAGTCGCTGAGAGTGAGTGGGCGGCCATATAAATTTTCTTAAATAAAAAAAAAAAAAAATGCGCTACGTGGACAGGTTCTCATATACATGAGGACTTTGGGGAATCTCCCGTTAAGAACTGCGGAGAGTAAAATATCATGCCTGGCTCTGAGAAAGACACTTTGCTTTCCAGGGGAGGCTAAAATAATTAAATATCTGCCCAGATCCCATCTGGAAATAAGTTGTGCAAGCTGTAATGTGGGCTGGAACATGGCTGACCTCGCTCTGGAATTCCATATCGAAGACAAGTTCTCTGATGATTCTTCCAGCCTAAGTGTATTTAAAAAAAGAGGATTGCTCAAGTGACAAGCCATCCCGGATACATTTCCCCAGAATTGCTTGTTGCCATGAAGATCAGAATTGGTCTGTCAGGAAAAATCTCAACGTTAAGGCATGAATAAACCACCATGCAATTTTAAGCATGTAAACATGGGGGTAAGTTCAGTGGTACTGGAAGAGGATTACTGACTTCTTGGCACACTTTGATGTTATTGTGGCTGTAGTTCCCCAACAAGGAAGCCATTTTAGAAGCTGCAATTCTGTTGCAGGAATCTTGCTCTAACAAGAGGACCTCTAATCTTTCTGTCCTTTGCCTTAATTTTAATGTTTTAGCTTGTAATGTCTGGCATTATAATGTTTTACTGCTGTAATTGTTTTGTTCTATTATTTATTAGCGTTAAGCCACCCTGTAGAAGAAACTGAGGGTGAGTCAAGAGAGGAATCAGCCTAGTATCATTACATTCCCACAAACAGTTTACGTCCAATCCCTCTTGAATTCCATTGACTCTCACCTAGTGACAATTTAGGGCTGTTACGGTAGTTGACTAGATTCTTGTGTATAGGCATATATACAAGCTTAGCTGGAATGGAATGGGTGGTTCTGATTCTCTTTTGATGGAAAAACAAATAAACGAAATACCTACAGCTTCCAAAACATCTTTTGATGAGTCAACCACAACAGAAACCCAATGACGCCGTTTAATCCTACAATTGCTGCTCCTGCAGCTATACATCACATCAAGAACCAATGAAGCAGCTCTTCAGGCACAGAAAACCAGGAGTCTGTGAGGACAGAACTGACTTCCATGTCATTGGGGGGGGAAAAAGTCCTAGAACTGAAATCAACAGACTACCAGCCAGATTGTTACCCCCTTATCAGCCCGATGGTTTGGTTCGGCTTTTCCGTAGGCTCAACAGCTGCCTCGAGGGTGCTAACATTTGATCTGGTGCTTCTTAAGGCTGATCCTTTTACAGAAGTGAAAAGCCACAGCCACTTTCAAGCAACCCAAGGAGGTAGCGTTTTATCAGTCCCCCACTTGAAAAGTAATGCATTCGGAAAGTGTTCTTTGAGAGGCGAAGTGACCCGCTTCTTTCAAAGAGCCTGCCTGGGCTGGGATTTGATTTATTTTTATCCCAAATTTCTGTCTTGTTGGAAAGGCAACGTAGCCAAGAGAATTCAACAGGCTGGCGATCATCCTGTAAAATCCAACAGTAGCGGAAGAATTAAAAATAGAATATGAAAGAGCAGATTAAGAAGCTGGCCAATGGCTAGAGCTCTTTGGCATAAACGGGCAACTTAGGTCTTCGTTGATGCTGTCATATTACAGCTGCCAGCAGCCCCACAGCAAAGGCCAGGGTAGACTCAGAGTTGTCGTTTGGCAACCTCAGAAGGACATATAGGGCACCCACCCATATCTTAAACCAGCATGGCTGACTGGGGAATTCTGGGAGATGAAGTCCACCCATCTTAAATTTGCTGAGATTGAGAAACACTGCAGCTGAACGAGAGCTCTTAAAGATTTTCTTATTCTTTTGCAAGTACAAAAGCTAAACGCTCGTTCTATGTCGGCATCCTCTTTTTCTTCCTCAAATAAGAAAATCTTTCCTTGCTGACATTCATGAACTTTACGTACAAACATCCTATTAGCATTTGAAAGTGCTCTGGACACACATATATCTGATATATGTTGTTAATATCAGAATATAAACTGATAGCAAACAACACTCCTTACTGGCACTGATGATGTTGCCTAGTTGGGTAATGAAACGTCTTCAACCAAGTTCAGAGAGCATCAAGGACCTAATTTCAACCCTGAGCTACAAATATTCTCCTTTATTGATATATCTTCAATGCAATTAGTCTACAGCAACTATTAATATAAATATTCCCATACCTGCCAACATTTTGCTATCGTAATTATAAAGCAGAAGTACCCACGTACTATAATTTGCCCTGATTTGGAAGGAGAAGTAAAAAAAGTAGCAGCAGTCCTCCTTCTTTTTTATAAATTCAAGAGCTCAATCTCCAAGCTCAATTTTGACCCCAAAGATGTTAAGTTGACAGAACAAAAATGGGAAAGAAAAACAAGCCTTTTGGGGGAGAAAAGCCTTCTTCATAATTTCCTTTCGTTAAAGATAACATATTGGGTTTAAGTCCGTATAAAATATCAAATGCACTTTATATACAGAGGATCTATTCATGGCACTTTGTATAGGCAAAGTATGCTACTAAACGCTTAATTCTAATAAAGCTTAAGTTTCAATTCTAACATTAAAGCTTGCATTAAGCTGGCTAAGGTTGAAATGCGATTCTGGAACTAACTTGCATAATAAAGAACATAAAATCTTTAAGTAGTCAAAAAATGGTTATATTAATTGGACGCCCGGGATGCAAAATTAGGGAACTGGATTTTTGCTACTACAGCTGAAAGCTTCCTGCCAGGAGACAGAGGAGGAGGAAGGAGGAGGGAGGCAGAGAAAATTCACAGTAGCAAAGTCACATTAAATCCCCTTTCCTTCAATTTCCCTCCATCACACAGCATTCTTGTGCATGAAGAATTTAAGGGAAATTCATACAAGCGAATTAAGCCATTTTATAACAACAGTCCATCTATTGGTTTAGCCCTGGCACCAGCTCACCAGGTTTAAGTTAGATCCTTTCTCCAGCTGAAGGCCTCTTCCATGCTGAACAAAACCTATGGCTGAAAACGTGGTATATAAATAAACGTTTGCATCACGTAGGCAATGGACAATTGTCAGAAAGCACCCAGAAGACATACCTCTTCCAAAAATGTTGCAAAGAAAACTCGCTGGGACTCGTCCAGGAAGTTGCCAGGAATCAAAAACTGACTTGAAGGTAAATATACTATACATTGATCAACTAAAATTAGTATGCATCAGTCAGTAGCGAACACTAGCACTCTAATTATACCCGGCATTAAAACATCTTCCTCTCTATGAAGAGACGTGGTGGTGCAGTGGTTATAATGCAGTATTGCAAGATAATTCTGCTGACTGCCAGCAGTTCAATCCTGACCGGCTCAAGGTTGGAACACACGGCTGTAAAGCACTATGAAGCGGTATATAAGTCTAAGTGCTATTGCTATACTATGCTATTTTTCACAGTTATGACCGTTGCAGCATCCCATGGTCATCTGATCAAAATTCAGATGCTTGACAACTGATTCATATTTACGACAGTTGCAATGTCCGCGCGTCATGTGAAAAACGGTCATGTCACTTTATTCAGTGACGGCTCTAAGCGATTTACAGAGTCAGCCTCTTGCCCCCCAACAATCTGGGTCCTCATTTTATCCACCTCGGAAGGACGGAAGGCTGAATCAACCTTGAGCCGGTCAGAATCGAACTGCCAATCTGCAGGCAGCTGGCAGTCAACAGAAGTAGCCTGCAGTACTGCATTCTAACCACTGCACCACCATGGGTCAGTTGTAAGTCGAGGACTACCCGTATATAAGTCTAAGCAATAGCTATTGCTATTGCTATGGTATCACAGCATGTGTTTAAAACACTTGGAAACAAAGGTGGAACTTCAGGTTTTGCCTCTTGTACAAGCATTGCTCGCAGCTTGGCTCCATTGTACATGCTGTCCATCGATCAGAAGCAGAGACCTCAGCCTACTGCAGACCTAAATCATGGTTATATAAAAATCAGAGGCATTTGGCTTCGTGGAGGAACAGGCTGGCTGACCAACTTGCCTGTTTTTCCTGTTTCAACAATAGTATTTTTGGCAACGGCAAAGACGCTGAGTGGTTTGTTATTACAGCCGAATGGCTAATCACAATCATTCACACGGCATTGCTCAATAAAATGTAATTTTGCTCGTGCTCTTCACAATACCCTTGGGAGGGTTAGATTATATTCCATTCAGGTTTTATTCCAGAACGGCCGAGCCCTTCCTGAACTGAATTCATTCTTGAGCCTATCCTGAAAACATCGAGCTAATAAAAAGCCAAAGTCTTATTTCATAATTGTTGAATCCCTTTGACGTTTTTGCTCGCCCGTAAAAGAAGCTAACAAAATCCATAACTTATAGTCAGCTGGCATTCCATGACTGTTATGTCAGTATGCAATACCCTGCCTGGACCAATTGTGGTATGTAGGCAACAAGGTTTGACTCTTTAAGCACCTCATTCTTCCTTGGTGCTCTCATTTCCCGAAAATATAGTCTAGTTTAATAAAAAAGAAGGTTTAAGGGGTGACAGGACAGCTGCGTTCCAATATTTGAGGGGTTAAGCTATTCTCCAAAGCACCTGAAAAAAAGGACAAGAATCAATGGATGGAAACTAATCAAGGAGAGAAGCAACCTGGAACTAAGGAGAAGTTTCCTGACAATTAATCAGTGGAACAACTTGCCTCCAGAGGTTGTAAATTGTCCAACGCTGAAGGTTTTTAAGAAGAGATCGGACAACCATTTGTCTGAAATGGCATAGGGTTTCCTGCCTGAGCACAGGGTTGGACTAGAAGACCTCCAAGGACCCTTCCAACTCTATTATTCTGTTATTATTCAAGCATTCACAGCAATTCTTAAATATCTTTCTCATGGCAAAAACAAACAAAACACCACTTTTTAAAAACCCTCAGTTTCTATCTTAAGCAGAGACAGAAAGAGGCAAATACATACATGCTCTTACGATAAGTTGTTATGTTTTCCTCTGTGCTAGTTCAGGTCTTTGCAGCACCCAATAAAATGCTCTTCAGCGACACACAATTAAAAAAAAAAATGACATGAGCTAACGGAAATCACTTCCAGATTCATCACAAGGCGAAGATGCAACGCAGAGATGATATCTTCCTGGAATCTCCTTCTCAATATTTTCTCCTCCTTGAACAGTGGGGTGAGGGAATCATAAGCCGTTTCTCAGAAAAGTTCGTACAAACGGGAACGGTTCTCTGCTCTGTTTCTCGCACGTTGCAACAAACAGGAGATAAAAGGATTCGTGTCAGATGAAGAGGAAACACAATTGGCTAGTTGTGGCTAAGACGGGAGGAGGGGGAAAGCTTGGGTTCAGATCCAACAAGCAGAACGGAGAAAAATAAGAAAGTTTGAGCTTGTGGTCATCGTCTCCAAACGATAAACATCCATTTCAATTTGAACTGCTATCCCAAAATATTACAGAATTAGGCCCCAACGCTTTTACGCCTCCATATAATCTCTCCAAAGTTCACAAACGAGTCAGAAACGGACTTCTAAGTGCAAATTCCATCGCTCTACCACTGAAGTCATTGCAGGACATTTCTGATCCCAGAATCTTATGGATGATGGACTATTAAATGAGTTACCGCTCTAGTTTTAAATACAGAAAGTCCTCGACGTATGACCACAATCGAGGCCAAAATTCCCTTTACTAAGCAAGTCGGCTGCTTGGTGAGTTTCAGTCTTGAATACATCCTATTTTTGCACCAATTGTATAAAACATCACAAAGATTTTCCACGAGATTAGGTAAAGAAAAAAAAAAGATTCTATTTTTCTAATCCACATTTTAAACAAGCGAGAGCTAACCACCAAATGCTGTAAAATTTCCCCCATTCAGGACTGTTACATATCTGAATTTGTACACATGACAGAAAGATAAAAAGCTCTGATTAACAAAGAGAATAAACCAACAGGATGTTGAGAAAACCCTGAAGACTCACAATGCTAAACAAAATGTATTTCTCTCATAATCTAATTGCACTCTCGTTTCCAAGACGATTCCCATCAGAGACGTAAATACATATTAAAACTAACTCTGCAGAAGTGGAGGGGAAAAGTCATTTATAGCTTCCATTCTATGGCAAGTATTTGCAATACAATACACGCATACAAGTCATATCCTGAAGTATTTTAGCTTTATCTTTTAGTAATCTGCTGGTTTCCAGCTTAATTTAGATCATTGATAAACTTAATTCATAAGATAATTGTCTCTCTTTCTTTTTTCTCTTTCTCTCTTTTTTCTTTCTCTTTTTCTTTCTCTTTCTTTCTCTTTCTCTTTCTCTGAGCTTTGAAATGTTTCATTATCCAGACTAGATAACATCATCAGTGCTGTTTCAATGCTGTGTACTTGGGGGAAAAATAATTACTTTAAAATACTTCCTAGTGGAAAATGCACAGATCTGGAGGTTTATTTTTACTGGAGAACATCTTTGCTTGCAACTCAATAGAAAAGCATCAGCTGTCCTTCCTCTGGGCTCTGAGTTATTGGAAATGCCTCTCTTGAAATTTTGCTGTAGGAATATTCGTAAACTGATTTCATCTACCCATGCATACAAGAAAGCAGTATTAAACTTTTTTTAAAAAACCAATAATAATAATTTGCTACAGCAGCAGCTGCTCACGTTCATTAGGAAGCAAAATACTCTTCTAAAATTGCATTATTGTTATTAATAAAGACTTATTAATTTAAAGCATGTAACTTTCTGCAGCTGAGATTGAATATTATACGAGCGACCAAGTTCTCTATATGGAAAAAAGAAAAAGGAAAAAGAAAGAAGACGCAGTCTGGAAAAATCCATCTCAGTACTTCCAAATGGGTGTTATTCGCATTAACTTCTCACCTCTTCGCGGACAATTCACAACACAAGTGAAATAACGACTTCGAAAACAGGAAGAAAGGAAAAAACTATTAAAAAAAAAATTCTTTGGCCTCCAGCTGGTTAGATGGTGAATCAGCCAGATGGGAAGAAAGCCAAAGTTTCTGCAGTGTTGAGCCCAATACGAGTGGTTTGATGAGGTTATGGTTTTTAGGGATCTTGGCTTTATGGTAATGCTATTTTATGATTTCTAGGTTTTATGGGATGGCGCAGTGGATAAAACGCAGTATTGCAGGCTAACTCTACCCACAGCCTGGGGTTCGATTCTGACCGGCTCAAGGTTGACTCAGCCTACCATTCTTTGGAGGTCAGTAAAATGAGGACCCAGATTGTTGGGGGCAATAGGCTTGGCTCTGTAAACAGACAACAACAACAACAACAAGGAGGCCAAGTTTTAAATATTCCCCATAGTTAGCTAGACTCTAAGCCACATAGAGAGCTGCAGATGGTCACACCTGAAAAGCATCATCATGGATCCACACTTAAGCAACACTTAACTGTCTATCTTCTCTTTCCTTGCTAGTCTCTATAATCCTCCCAGGTGTCAGGTGTTGTCACAGAAGGAGTGACAACAACCTCTTTCTCACCAGCCTCAGAAGTCCATCTCATCGACCCATTACCAACATCTGCAGATAATTCTGTAAATATGTGTCTATGGAGATTCTCAGTCATCCAGGTTACGTTGTCTCAAAGGGGCTTCCATCCAAGATGGATTTGCCTTTTGAAAAATCCCCTTTGGGACTCCACAGATCATACTGTACAAGAACAAGCACTGTATAATTTTACAGGGCATTCAATCCAGTAGTTTTCAGGCAGCCCCCAAAGGTGCTTTTTTTCAGGAGGCAACTGGACTTTCTTGTTTTTCCTTTTGAAGACGTTTCACTTCTCCTCCAAGAAGCTTCTTCAGCTCCGACAGGATAATGGGGAATACTACC
>JANHFL010002704.1:25536-36796 GCA_032468155.1 Oxyrhabdium leporinum | reverse complement strand
CTGCTTAGGCAGGAAACTCTACACCACTTCAGACAAATGGTTATCCAATCTCTTCTTAAAAACTTCCAGTGTTGGAGCATGCTCACCTGCACGCTAGGATTCTTTGGCAAAAGAAGTTGAAAGTTTTCCCACCAGGGCTTTAGATCAATTGTTTCTTAAAGGCAACTTTGCTTTGCAGGATCAACTACTAGGTGGATGGATGGTTAGGAAGCAGCACAGAAACGAATCTGACACGATGTACGAGTTTCCTGCTCAATTCATTCTTCAGGCTGGTCACGTAGTAACTGTGAGTGTCGGTTTTAATAGTCCTCTTACTTTCTTGTTGGAGGGACAGACGGACTTCAAATGGTTTTATTTTGCTTCTCACCATTGAGCCTGCTTGAATAACTATCCACATTCCCTTTCGCATCAGTCACAAACCATTTAAAATCGGATTTAACTTCTGTGCCATTATTTCTTTTCAGGTCTGGGGGAAAAGTGTGGGTTTAAACCCAAGCCCTAGCACCCTAGTTTGGGAATCCCAAAAGGCATGTAGACTTGGAGAGAACATCGGTATCATTCTCCTGGACGGTGATGGGAATGTAAGTACCAAAACTGACTTCACCTAATTATTACTCACAAAGCCAGTTGAGTTTGATGGTTTAAGGCGCAGCCTAGAAACCAGAAGACTATTGAGTTCTGGCTTCCAACTTAGACATTTGGCTCAGTCCGTCACTCTCCGCCTAAGAAGAAGAACACAAAACCATTCCAAAGAAAACTCTCATGGGTTTATCCAGGCAGTTGCTGGAAGTGAAGACTAACTTGAAGGCACAAAAATATTTAAAAAAAAAAACAGTTAATCAACATCTCTGTCATGTGTCTTCTACTTTCAGGAGACTGCAGAAGGTATGATCATGTATCTGGAAAGAGGAGAAGGTGATGGAGAAATGGAAGATGCTGCAGAAGAAACAAAGCTAGGGATTCATAGCCAGGTACTTTTAACTGAACGTCTGATTGTTGAGAATGAGAACTAGATCCTTGGATTCTTATTTGGTTGATGGGGGTGTATTTTCTCCAAATGCCAATTGGGTTGGAGAAGTTTTCAAAAATGCATCGATATGCACATTGGTCACCTCAGTGGGTCTAGACTGCCCCACTGTTAGGGAATTCCAGCAGGCGGGGTCAAGGAGGAAAGCCTTTTCCGTTGGGGCCCCGACTCTGCGGAATGCCCTACCACCAGAGGTGAGAACTGCTCCCTAGGTTTTGGGCTTCTGAAGGACACTAAAAGACTGACCCAAATTTCCCCGCTTGGCTTGGGGCTTCCAGCTCATTGCTGGAGTTAGTTGACCGAGTAAGAAGATCCCATCCCCATGTCATCCATCTCCTTGGTTCTAGGTTTTTTTTTGCTCAGTTTAAAAAAATAAAAATAAAAGTTCCCATTTATCTTTTTTTATGGTTTGTAAGCCATCCAGAGTCACCTTATCAGATTTAATAAATGAATAATGTGGTCATGTTTTTCTCATCTCCTTGACATATTCGGGATTAAAAAAGAAAAGAAAGCAACTATGGGGGGGGGTTCTTAAAAATCTTGCAAACTTATCGAAGGAGATGAAAACTTTCCCCCACCCCCCCCCACCCCAGTATTGCTCAGCCGGGTTGTAAACTCGGCTTATGAGCACAACATGCGTACTGAAATAATTGTGCAAATCCAGACGACCCTCCAAGCCAGAGATCACCAGGTCTAAGCTGTCCATTTCTTTCCGCAGCAGAATGAGACCCGCAGCTGCCCCATAATGTAACCGGAAGCTGGTGCCTTACTTGATAAGCTTGAAACAGGATGCCCGGAATTGAAAATCACTTCCGAGATGTTTGGCTCGGCCTGGAGAGTCGATGCTGTAACTTTCCTTCCTTCTTCTCGACTTCCAAGGACAAAATGGCTTGGGACTCCTAACGGCCAACTAGTGGAAAGACTTATATGCAAGGGTTAAGGCGGATGATACCATCTTGGTTATGAGACTATCTCGGAGTTGCCTCCACGAGCCTTAAGAGACTTTTCCGTTTTTTTCTGATCTGCTGTGAAGAGGCAAAGAACCTCATCTTGCTAAATGAGAAGGATAGTAAAGGCACTGTGTTATTTAATCAAGTGCCCAGTCCTTGGTTAACTGTTGCTTATTTTGCACAAAGTGTGGCCTTTGGCAAAGTCTCTCAACCTCCTCATTCCTCTGTAAACTGAGGTCTTCCCTCTATATGTATCAAAAAAAAAAAGCCTGACTTTGTACTGAGGTTGCAATTCCAGTTTTCTGTGATAGCTGGTCAGATGTTCTAACAAAGAGTTAAGGAATTCCTTTTGCTCCGGTTATACGTGGTAGTCACATACTACCTGCTTCCTCTCTTTTTTAACAGAAATGGCAAGGACAGGGCATGCTGGTGGTTAGTCTAGAAGTTGCCTAACGCCGGTGCTGATTTGCAATAGGCAAGGGAGAGCAGGGAAATCTTTCCTTGCGCTGTCCTCCTTTCAGAATGGACCTTCCAGGGAGGAAGTTAAAAGCGCCCATCCCATACAGCATTTCTTTTCAATCTCTTCCAGCAACAGTGGACAGGGAAAGGTCCACCTAAAATTCAGAATGATTTAGGACTCCTGTATTAATCAATGGCCAAAGAATCCTTCTGTCACTACCAGCCTCAGGGCATGAAAGGGTTCTTGAACACAAGCGTCTTTTTTCTGGAAGGATTCCTTTCAGCTGGATTTTCTTCAATGGAGACTTTTAGAAATGGTTAAGTTATTAACGCCAGTGGTTTCTGATCTTTTATCAGACCTAAACAGTTTGTTGTGGCACTTGCTGTTTAGGTGCTTCTAATTGTGTGTAGGCCTTATTAAAGGCATAAATCTGGTAAACATTTGCTTCCTATTAAAGATACCTCCTTTCAGTTGATGGCTCTTTACGGCGTTTAAAACAAACTCTATATTTGGCAGGCTTCAGTCATATTTTGCCCGGATGTTATTTCAAGAGGGCGAAACATTCTCCAAACTGGATCCTCTGTCTTGATGATTTTTTTACTCTATTCTATTTTAAATTGTACCTCACGTCCCCATTTATGAGAGATTGCTTAATAAAATTTGGACCAACATCGTCAATTTAGCCATAATAACTTGGTAACAACTAGTAGCTTACATGGTTTTGGAGAAAAAAAGGGAAGGGGGAACCCTATCAAGTTAGATGAAATTCCCACGAAACCTGAAATAGCTCCTTTGTATCATAATTAGGAAGGTTGGTCGCTTTGCTGATGGGCTTTAGAAAAATCCAGTTTGCTGCTGTGAGACATATTGGAATAAAGTCATTGGGTTGTTGAAAACAACACTATATAGTGTTAAACAAGATGTTTAGTCTCAAAGAACTTTGCTTCATCTAATACAATAGCAGCAAGTTGTTATCCTTCAAAAACAAATATTTTTGTACATTTTGGGAGAGGAACACATTTCGTTTTGTCCTTAGCTATATGTTATATAGTTGATTTTAGCAAGATTTGATCTCAGCTGAATATTCCTCTGTAAGCAATGCTTGAGCAAGCAGTTGGATTTTTGAGTCCTAAATGAAAAGGTGGAAAAACAGATCAGAATGATAGGGGGAAAAAAAGTTTTAAAGTTTGTACTGTAGGAGGGAAGCCAGACTTACAGTATGAACTAAGCTGATAACTACTAAAACAGGTTCCCGCAGAGAAGGGGGAGAACACTCAATTTTTTTCTTATCCTCAGCCATTTTTCGCAAATCTAGTTCACAAGCAGAAAAGCTCAAGTGCCAAAATTTAGCTCAGGGTCCGGCAGATGGTATGAAGCCAGTAGCCAAAAGAATGACATACCTTGTAAGATGCAGAGGAAATATATTTCCCACAAGAGTGATTTATTGTACCTGGTCAGTGAAGAGTTAAAAGCGTTGGAGGGTAACGTTGACTTACTACAGGACTATCAAGGAAGCAATCGTTTTTCTCTAGTCCAAAAAGTACACGGTAAGTATCAGCTTTTCACAGTTAAATTCAGTGTAACAGTAGTGGCTCAAGGACGACCAACTTAAGAGTAGCTGTAAAATTTGTACCCACAAATAAAATTCATCCCTCGACAAACAGCTTCTCGTTGCGACAAGGGGCGTAAATAGTTTGGGTTCCAGGAAGAGCCTCCGCAAGATTTTTCAAGGCACAAAAAGCATAGGGCCGGCTGCTGTTCCTTGCTTGTAACCCCCAAAAAAGGCCTTCGTAATTTATAATACAAATGGATACAAAATAAATATATTTCTTAAGAGTCACGTACAAAAAGAGTCAGTTAAGTTGGTCAGAAGAAGCACGGGCTTTGGGCACAAAGAGAATGTTGTGGTTGCATCAGCAGCGGGAAAAAGGACATGTTCACTGTGGCAGGGCGACAATGACTTCAACGTAGCTGATGGGGAAAAAGCCGGATTCCCCTTTTAACATGCCTTCGTACCAGTTCTCGTCAATCTGATTGGTCAACGTGATGACGTCGCCTTCCTTAAAGCCGAGCTCCCCTTCATTTTCAGGCTCAAAGTCATACAAGGCTTGGCAGCAAGGTTGGTCCATGTGCAATGAAGAACCTGGCCAGAATGAGCAATTGAGACGTTCAGGTTGCTTTCCGACAATATTTGGTCTCAAGTCAATTTGCAACAAAGTCCAAGATTATAAATAGTAGACTGAACATGCAACAAAGTCCAAGATTATAAAGACTAGACCGCGCAAAGTTAATGCAGGTAGTTCTTTTGACTTAACAACAGAACACTTACCAACTCTTTGAAGTTACAACAGACTCAAAATTACAACCCATCCTTGAAGTTACAACTGCTGCACCCACCTCAATTGCATTTGGGGTGCTTGGCAATTGTCTTGCATTTAAAACGGATTGCAGCATCCAGTAGCTACTTGATTATCTTTTGAGACACTTTTTGCCATTTTCTGGCAAAAAAAAACAACTCATTGGATAAGATGAATTTGGACTTATGACAATGTGATTTGCTTTATGACAGTAATAGCTCGCTTAAACATCATTGTAAAAATGGTTGTAAAATCTAGTTTGCTCACATGGTGACTCGACTTACGTTCAAAATTCTGGGCTCAAATGTAGTTGAAAGTCCAGGGTTACCCGTCGTTAAGCCCTAGTGCCTACTACATCTTTGAATGATTTGCTTTGGTTTTTTTCTGACCAACCCTTCTCTTGCACATATTTACAGTTCTCCAGATATTTGCACTGGCTTAATTATTCCATCACCCCCTCCAAAAAATGGGGCTCCCTTGAAGATAATTGCTTGCTGAATTTGTGCATGAAGGATGAGAAGGGAAAGGTCTTCAAGGAAAAATGAAGTTCAGTGGCCTTTTGAAAACTCACCTTTGGGACAACCATGACCTGGATGACTGAGAAGCTCCATAGATCCCATAACTACATACCTGATGATTTAATTGATGGACTGAAGGAAATTCCATTGTGTGGTTGACCATTGCTTATTTCCAGATGCATCTGTGTAATTGGTTTGGGCTTAAATTCACATTTAGGGCGACTTGAAGCTACATTTATCCTGAAAGCAGGATGGAGATGAAAAGATCAAGCTTTTCAAACAGTCAGAAATGCCTGCTCTAAGTGTTGTAAAATCATCCCGTTGATTCCATCACTGCCACCCCAAAAGTACTTGTAAACCCATGAGTTCATATATCTATATACACATATATACATCATATTGATTCATAGTTTGTTTAACCACAGTCCATGGAATAAACAATAATTGGCTTAACTACACACTATGCTTAACCCAAATACCCCGTGTTTTGATTTAGTAGGAAGTGCAAACCTACCCACTGACAGTAATTTTGAGCTTCACAGCTCATTGCTGATGTGACTAGGTCTGCTGAGATGAAGAAGAGAAACCATCTGTCTTCTGAGATACATATACAAAAGTATATATATGTATTGGATACATATACAAAAGTATATGTATCCAATACATATATATATAGAATACAAAACCCCTCCTATTTCCTCCCTCACAACCCTTCAAGAAAGTAGTTAAAGACATAAACACAAGTGGAAGATCACTCCATGAGGTCTGAAAAGCCGCATAAGCTAAATTCACACATGGACTGAAACCGCAATATGATTTAATTCTCACTTAGCGTATTTTCCTAAGCCTGGTCTGTGGTTTTAGGGCTTAGTGTATTGGACAAACTCAGGCAATTGTGGTTTATTCAGTCAAGGAAAGATTAGCATAACATGGGAATCTAGTCATAATGTTGATCTGAAGGATGACAGTGGACAGTGGAATGGAGGGATGAGTGGAGCAGCTTGAGATCTCCAAAATTATGGAAAGAATCCAATTGCTAACTGAACGCAGCTGATGCAAGTTGATAACAAAAAGATCAGCAGGATGCCAGCTTGGGCTAACCTGCAGTAATGACACACTTGTTGCGTTATCAACAGCTCACACACTAGGATCAGATGATGTGACATTATTATATGACTGTTGTTTACATTATGACATGATTCCCATGTTTTGATGTGGTGTCGTGACTTAGTAGACCTTACTAAATGAGGATGGCCACTTTTCTAAAATATGAATGAGTAACATCTTAAAGATTAAGAGAGGCACAAGTCTTCCTAACTTCTGAGGGCCAGAAGTGATGACCATGTCAGGGTCCTATAGTCAATGGTGAGATAGATAGATATATATGCCAGTTGTGGTTAACTTAAGAGCTATGGTGGTGCAGTGGTTAGAGTGCAGTACTGCAGGCTCCTTCTGCTGACTGCCAGCTGACTGCAATTTGGCAGTTCGAATCTCACCAGGCTCAAGGTTGACTCAGCCTTCCGTCCTTCCAAGGTCAGTATAATTGAGTTTCCCAGATTGTTGGAGGCAATATTCTGACTCTGTAAACTGCTTAGAGAGGGCTGTAAAGCACTGTGAAGCGGCATATAAGTCTAAGTGTAGTGCTATTAACAAAACTGGTTTAGTATCCTGGAGGACCAGCCCTATGATAGAACTTCTTCAAGCTTCAACTACAGAGCTTCCTCAGTTTGAAATGTAACCAATCCATGATGGTGTTTACCGATTTTGTAGCTTGCTCTGCAGATCCTCCAAAATTTCCGCAGACTGTTTATGGTAATCCAGTGCAGCTTCTACTAAGACTAGCAGCTGGCTCACTTGCTCTATCTAGAAAAAGGGAATCCAAAAAGAAAGTTTTTGTGAAGGATTTTTCCAAGCAAGCTGGAGGAAACATGGACTTCAAAGGAACAGCAAGTTCTCATTCGGTGTGGCTGTATTGATACGAAAATTGTCCGGAGAAAGAATGGGAGGAACTGTCCAGGAACAAGGACAGTTTGGAAAAGTATTGCTGAGAAAATGGATTAGACAACTTGATTTTCAAGGAGTTTCCAACTTAGCCCTTTTTCTTGGAGTACCATTTTCCGCCAGTGCTCCTTTTCTGCCAACCATACGTTTGCTGCCAAAGTTTTCTATAATTTTCTTACTATTTCTGTGTACTATTTATTTAGCTCATGGCGTTGCTTCGTGCAGATCTATTAAGGCAGGGGTCCTCAACCCTTGTGACCACAAATTCTGACTCTCTTTTGGTTTTTTTGCCAAAAATTGGTGTCGGTAAAATGAGGACCCAGATTGTTGGGAGCAATAGGCTGACTCTGTAAACTGCTTAGAGAGGGCTATAAAGCAGTATATAAGTCTAAGTGCTATTGCTATGTAAAGCACTATGAAGCAGTATATAAGTGCTAGTTGCTATTGCTGGCTAACTCTGCCTATCACCAGCAGTTCGATCCTGACCGGCTCAGTGTTGACTCAGCCTTCCATCCTTCCGAGGTTGATAAAATGAGGAGCCAGATTGTTGGGGGCAAGAGGCTGACTCTGTAAACTGCTTAGAGAGGGCTGTAAAGCACTGTGAAGCAGCATATAAGTCTAAGTGCTATTGCTATGACTTCCATTTTGCGGCAAAAATAATGGCAATAACAACTGCCATGTTCACTTAATGACATTGCAAAAAAGATCGTAAAGTCAGATGTGGACATACAACTCACTTAATAACTACAGGACTTACAATTATAATTCTGAGCTCAAGTACAGTTATAAATAATTACCTGTACTACCGAGTTGCACATTTTTAAAGTCACGATTATCACTAGAGGGCAGCACATCATAAAGCAATATTAAGTAAGTAGAATTGGGCACAGTTTGACCTCTTCAAAAGTTACAGTATGCAGAATAAGCAGGTAGATGATTGCCTAAGGGAAAGGAGAAGTTCCCCAATAATTTTTCAAGAGCAGGATGACTTCTCGGTGGTAACACATGACAGTGGTTGGTAGGAAGAATTCCATCATGACTTTCAGTGGCAATTAACAAAAGTGGGGGACGCAGAGGAAAAAGTTGACAAGAGGGAGGAAAACTGTAATCTGATAAGCAGGTCACTCACATAGACCTGTCCCTGGACTTCCTTGATTTTTTTTTTGTCCCTTTGAAAACGTTTCGCTTCTCATCCAAGAATCTTCTTCAGTTCTTCTGAACAGAACTGAAGAACTGAACAGAACTGAAGAAGCTTCTTGGATGAGAAGTGAAATGTTTTCAAAGGGACAAAAAAAAATCAAGGAAGTCCAGTTGCCTTTTGGAAAAAGCACCTTTGGGACAAACATGACTTACAGAATCTGCGGGTGGAAAACCTACAATGCAATCCTTGACTTAGGACAACACTTGGGATCAGAATTTCTGTCCTATTTTATGACCTTGTCACAGATGGCAAGTGAATCACCTGGTTGTTAAGGGAATGTCATTTCCCTCCCGTGGGCTTTGCTTGTATTTGCCGGCTACTGAGCACCCAGCAGGGGTGTGCAAAATCTAATGTTTCAGGAAAAATACATTTTTCCGCAGAGCTAATGCAAAAGAGACAATAAAAGGGATCAAGGTAAGAATTTCTTGGGATCTGGAGGGAGGCGGAACTTAAAACTATTTTAGGGATGATCCTAGATGGCGTTTTCCACTTCCTACATTTTAAAATAGCAAGGAAATGCATCACCAAACTAGAGGGGAGACAGATAACAGGTCTTCAGAGGTGCAGACTGCCTGCTACTCCGCTTAAAAACCCCTTCTCAACCACTTCCAGGAACAGCAGCCCAAATTGCAGGAAGAGGGAATTATACAGCCGTTCACAGGTTTCTTCTCCTGTCTTGTTTGGAAAAGAGTAGGCAGTGGTCAGAGTTTGGGAAACCTGTTCATCTTCCCAATTACTAGTTACACCACATCGTATGGGTCACAAACACCCACGCAGAGACTGTGTGTCTCACACTCAACTTGCAAAAGGGAAAAGCTTACATCATTTTCCAAAAAGTTGAACATGCTCCGTTCTGCCAGCTCTTTGGACTCTTCAAATTTCTCAATGGCTTGCTTCACTTCCTCGTCTGGAATCTTCCCTAGACGCTTCCGTTTGTAATCATAATCTAGACGCCGGCCTTCTAATTTTTTTAAATGGTGCTATTTGGGGAAAAAAAAAAGGAAAGAAGAGAACCAAATGGTTAGAGCAAACAAGAAGAAGTCCTTGTGTAAAGGGGCAGAAATATGTTGTTAGCCATGGGGAGTGGCTAAAAAAAAATGTAATAAAATAACAGCATCAGTGAATACTTCAGCAATAAATTCTTAGATTCTAGATAGTTCGTTCATTGTGAAAAATCTTCAGGCCATCCATATAAGAAGCAGCCTATATTTGTCAAAATACGGTTTTATGTTCTGGCTCTCATTAAATTTCTGTCATGTTCAGTCTCTTGACTGTAGTAGAGTGGCCATTCAAAGTTAAGACTCCACTAACATTGTTTATGCGGTGTGTTTATCCATGTTTAACTGAATCATGGTTTACTGATGTAGGTTTTGGTACCTGGTATCTGTTGGACAGTGCTGGGCTTCAGAATTGAGTGACATGGTCTGGACAACATACTTCCTGATATTTGACCAGCAATTGTGGCTGGCATCTTCCGAGTCAAGTGGGTCTGCTATGCCCAGCAGTGCCCAATGAATCATGGTTTAATTCATCAAAGTTTCTAGGTTCACACCCCACGCCAAGCAAAAATGGATAAACTCTTCTGATGTGAGGAAAAACCAAATCACATCTTTTTGCAAGGAATTTGAGGAAGAGGAAGATAGAAAACTTCCAGTGACTAATTCTCCTTAAGCTTTAAGGAAGGAAGATATACTCCAGTTGCTCCAGAAAATAGGGATCTTATAACTGGGTCCAGATGACCACAGAATAAGCTGAACGATGCTGGAAAGTCTGTGATTCAATGTGTTGCTGGATCTCTGCCACTCAAACGGGAGAGCCAGTTTGGTCTAGTGATTAAGGCACCAGACTAGAAAGTGGGAGGTGGTGAGCTCAAGTCCCACCTTAGCTGTGAAAGTCAGCTGGGTGGCTTTGGGTCGGTCACTGTCTCACATCCCAACCCACCTCACAAGGTTGTTTTTGTTGTGGGGAAAATAAGAGGAGAAAGATATGTTGGATATGTTCGCCGCCTTAAGTTACTCGTAAAAATAATAAAGGCAGGATACAAATAAATATATGATAAAAAATTATCTTGGCATGGCCACATTAAGCCAGAGGAAATATCCTTTCTTTGGGAACTGCATCTCACATGAAGATGGTAGTTGTATTTTGTTAACCTAAGTTTAAGATATTATGCAAATCCAGGCATTAGGAAGTGAAAAAGAGAGCACAATAGAGAGAGATTTGAGAAACGCTAATATTATTCCAAGGATGCACCTCACGTCCCTAGGCAAATATTCGAGGCAGAGATAAACTCACTCCAATCTCTTTTAAATCCTTTTCCTGCAGTAGCTGCAGAGGGTCAATAAAATTCTGCTTGATGGTGATATCTAGGGAGTCTTTCACTTCTGCCATCTGCTTCATACTTTCTCCCACATCGATCAGCGCAGAGCCTTGTAAAGAAGAAACAACACTCGTGTATTTCATGGGGAGGAATTGTTTGGTGTTTTTTTTAAAATAAAAGATTCAGCAGCTTCCTAACTGAAATTTAAAAGGCTTATTTTCAGCTGCTTTTCTTTGAAACATGTAAAGCTTCTACCCTTCTCTGGTCCCATACTTTAGAATTCATACCTAAAAAGAACTTCCTGTTGCAGAGAGAGAGAGAGAGAGAGAGGGAGGGAGGGAGGGAGGGAGTGATAAAGAATGATAAATGATAAATATAGAGACATGAGAGATGAGAGAGGAGAGAGAGAGAGAGAGAGATAGAGAG